>BJCM01210350.1:0-29913 GCA_018326385.1 Flaveria bidentis
AACCTTATTATCATGTGACACATAAGGAGAATAGCACAACTAATATTGCATGATGTTCAAATCATTGAGAAGACATTCTATAGCTTTGGATTTTTCAAATGACCAACATTATGAAAAGCAAAGGTTTATAGATTAATTACTAATCGCGAGTCGAATGTGTCAACTCGGGTGATGTTTCATCTCTAATTCGTCAAAAAGGGTGAAACTTATGGGAAGATAGCAAAAGAGAGTGTACACATATGAACCGAAAGTCACCCAAAACATATTGTTGATGGATACTACCAACAATACTACCAACAAAATCGTTTTACCAAACAATTAGAATGATTTAACCATACTTAACACACATTATTTACATAAAAAGAAGTTTACAATTTTTTCACTAAAATGTTTGCCGGTCAACCCCCAACCCGACCCGTTTTGTCAATTAAAAAAAATATTCAATTTGTCCTTTACCTAGCCCGTCCATTTTACCTAACTCTGGTATCCAACATGTGATTATTTAGGAGCTAACGGTTCTTTTGGCTATAGTTTTATGTCTAAGTTTTACAAAAGAAAATAGACTTGTGTGCTAAATGTAACCTTGTCACTTATGTATAGCCCTATATGTGTCGTATACGATGTCGTATAGGGTAATATGTGACGTATAGCTCCCTGACAGCTACCGGAGTTTTTCTCGTTTCTAATGTTTTTAACTTATATATTACGTACAGAAAGATGTCAATTTATAATATTAGGGTATTTATATTAGGATAAGAGTGGATGCCCTTATACATCATAAATTCATAGATAACTACCCACCTCAAAAATTGACATAAATAGACCCTACATTACCCAACATTTAAGAGGTACGTTATTTATATTATTGTGGGTGTATAACAGTGAAAACTAGAATTAAACTTTCTCGCGATATGACGGGGGCGTAAAACAATACCAAACATCATCAATGTCACATCACTGCCAGTGACCATCGATTGAAGTTGCGATGTGTTAATGCAAAAACAAATAAACTGAAACGTAAAACATATAAAAATATAACTAAGTCGATCTAGAACCCGCACATTGCGACGTACCCTGTCAAACGGGAAAAATAGATGTAAAAATGTTGATACACACACATGTTGCGTCGTTTTAACTCATAAAATTTAGACGAAACGTAAAACAAAACCTAAAAATGTTGAACCACACATGCATGTTGCGTCATGTTAACTTACAAAACTTAAAACGAAACATAAAATGAAAATTTGCGAAAGATGAAAAGGATAAAGAACAAAGTATATAGTAAAAAAGGTTATAGTCTTTAATTGAAAAGATGAAAAGTTTTGGGTTAGAAGTATAAAAATAAAATTTATGAGCTTACATTGCAAAAGATTAGAAGCTTTTGGGTTAGAAGTGAAAAATAAATTTTTTTTTAAAAACACCCTAAGCATAAGATACATAACATTATACATAAATAAGTTGCAAACTAATATAATATAAATATTATTGTTTATTTGTATATTTGGGGGGGACATTGCTCACACTTATAAATTTTGTAATTTTTTAAAGTGATTGTGATTGGAAGAGAGTAAAAATAATAAAAAAAATATAAATTGTATTATTTAATTGGAAAGAAGAGAAAAAAAATTAGTGTAATTATTAGGACACGTATGAGTTTCCTAATGTGAATACTTTAAGGCATAAAAAATGGGTTACCGGATTTTAATAATACCAATTTTTATTTATTGGTGGGGATTGATCATAATTCAAAAAATATTTACTAACACTCCCGACTATGAGCTTATTTTCCTCAAATGTTTTTTACTAACTGAGAGTTAACGCCCGTTAGTTTTTTTGATAATATGGGGCTAACTTTGAGCAAATTTTCAACTACGCCACTTCCCAACCTCGATTACGTATGTTTTCAGCTTTCATCGTCAATTGAACTCTACCCTTAACGATTCAAGTGGTTTAGATCAGGAGATGAAGATTGACGGGTTTCAAGGTGTAGACTTTTCAAATTGACAGACCTGAAAATGGATTTCAAGTTTCTACTTAGTGTTTTGGCAATACAAGTAATCCACTTCATAAAAAACTATTTTGTTAACTCTCAGTTAATAAGGCATCGTTTGATGAAAATAACTTAAAAGTTGAAAGTGTTTGTAAAAATTTTCTAAGTTAGAATTAATCTCAGCCAATAATTTAAAGCTAGAATTATTAAAATCCAATAAACCTAAAAAATTATGTTTTCATACAAGAAGAATTAATCTGATAAAAAAATTTAACATTAAGTTTAAAAAGTAGAACTCTAAGCCATTAAGTTTAAGAATTAATCTAATACATGGATATGATTATACTATGAAATAGAACTGCTTTTTAAAACATAAAAACTTACAAATCAATATATTAATTGTCTCTCGTTATACATTCAAATCGGGTGGCACACTAGACCGTAAGGCTATCAAAATCATGGGTTGTAAAGATCTTCACTGCTCACTCAAAGCTAAGAAAAATACTCGTTTAATTTTTTGCCGATCAGCTCAATTTGGTTCCTAAACACACCAAGAATAGCAAAGGTCCATTCAATTTGGCTCACTCGTGAACAAATCTTAAGTCTAGACAGGTTAAAAGTACAGGCTTAAAGGGGTTGTAGGAAGTTATTTAACTTCTAATCTGTAGTGATACATAGAGCCAAATTATGTAAATGTTGGCTATTATTAAATTATCTGTTGTATTTAGTATCAGACTTTTGGTTTGTAATTTAAAGATTTGTCCATCTCAAATCGGGCTAATTAGTGTGGTAATCATATCAGTTGTTCCCGGTCATTTACGGTATATAACACTTCACCCGCCGAAGACCATGAGTTTGTGGTTCCTACCAATACCTCACCGCCACCTTAACTCCATCTCGTATGATATCATCCACCTTAGAGTATTCACTATCTCTTTTTCTTTTTCGTTTTTATAATTACACAAAAAATTTACTAGTTTTTCTCTACCTTTCAATTAAACAACATTTTTTATATTTTTACCATTACCTTTTATCTCTCATTCACTCACAACCACTTTCAAAATTATTAAAAATTTTATAAGGGTTTGAATAGTATTTAATTAATAGACAAATTAAAAATTAGTTTTTCTCTTCCATTCATAATCATTCTATATAATATAAAAAACATATACTCACTTAATTTAAAAAACTTCATGTGAATGCTCTCAAAAGTCTTAACCAACATATACATTGTTCGTAAGATGCAACCAGATACTCTTCCTCTGAATAACCCTGTTTTCCAAAATATATTATGTATACTATTAAGCATGATATTATTAGGTTTTGTAATCAACTATTATATTTAGGATGTCGTTCAAAATTTCTTTTAATTTTTTTTTATTTTCTCAAATCATAATTTTCTACGTTATTTGTAAAATCAATGTCTCGTATCACAAGTTTTTATGCAAAGAAAACTCATTTAAAAGGAATGGTATCTTATTTCTTTTAGAGATCATATCTGAGCACTTGACAAGTTATTTTGTAAACCGAGTTAAATAACGAGTAATAGCCGTTGATTTCTTTCAAGATTAACAATTTTTTTTAGCAGAATCCTACTGCTCTCCCAGGTCTGTTATAAAAATCTACCAAAATATAACAGAAACAATAAATCATCAGGGGTACAATTGTTACATTTTTATCAAAAACTAAGATCCAAGTTTCGGACTTTTTTAAGCCTGTAAACAAGATCGAACACATGCATATGATTCTTAGCAGGAACATGAACTTAGTTATTGGATACTTAAATAACCTCGGGTTGAGAATAAATTGGTTCAGCTGATGATCATTTTCGTCAAGTATTCGTTGTGCTCAGGGAAGTATTCCAACAACTCGTCCTTGGTTACCCACACGAAATCTTTGCATTTAATATTCAGCTTGTTTGTTGCAATCACTTGAGATTTAAAGAAAAACCTCTGAAACAAAGATAAACCAATTCAAATATGTAAAATTTGCTAGCACCAAAAGAAACTGATAAAAGAAAACAATCGTCTAATCATAATTTGTACACCGAACACATAGGGGGGTGTATGTGTGTTTCTGAAGCAATTATTGCAACTTCAAGAATCAGAATCAGGAAGAAGAAAAAAGATAATCAAGTAATTTTGCATTTTTCTTGATTTTCTTCCACCTACCTTTCATGTTTCTCCAAATCTTTACTATTTTAATTTCTTTTTTTTTCAAAACCCGTAATATTCAAGAAAAATGATTCAGATTCAAACTCGGAACTATACAGATACACACATATATAGATGATTGTCCAATACAAGACCAATGTTTAAGTAGAGATCTAGTAGAAATACTTGTAAATATTTCTTTAAACGAGATACATAAAAAATGGTTTTGTAACCGCATAACCACCTCTCTTTATCTTTGCCAACATGCCCCTATATAGATCTATGGTAACCACATAACCACCTCTCTTTATCTTTGCCAACGCGCCCTATATAGATCTATGATAACCACTAAACTTACAATCAGATTTACCATTTTTTTCCCTTTTCCAAAATAAGAGTGATTGAATATGTATTAACTCGGGTGATGTTTCCCACACAATAAAATGCATTCAACTTAATGGTTCATTTGTTGGTTGATATAGATTTGCCTACCATTTAACTCTAAACAACAAAAAAATAAAAAACTTAGAGTGGATGGATCATGAACATACCTTGAAAGGTTGATTATCCTTATTCTTCTCACTAGGTGGCATTGCAATATGACCCATTGGAGCATTTCCAACAAAGTACGTATGAGATAAATCTCCAATAACAGATTCTAGAGCAGATTCTGCACACTGAATGAATAGTTTATTATAAGAAAGAGGACGTGATATCAGTGAAAAGATGCGAGTAAATTACAAATTTACTTTGCGCAACGTCTCTTCTGACTTGTAAACTTTTTCAGGAAAGTGCCATACAGGCTGGCCTTTGGGAGTACCATATGCATCGCCGTAAAGAAGAAGATAAAGTCTTCTGTCAAGAGCTCTTTGTAATGACCTTCAAGAAACGAGTGCAAGTGTTAAATAATACTCAAAGATTGTTTAGGGATGGCAAATTTTGGTCACATTGGTAACCTTTTGTCATTGGTTTTGTCAGCTTCAGTGATCCTCGGAGCCGGTACAAAATCAATTTGGTATTCGCCCTTACCCCTGACACATAACAAATGTAACCGATTATTAAAATGAGATCGTTTGGGAATACCAGCATTTCGTCAGGTTTGCTTATAAGTGTCTAAGTTAAATGAAATTTATAGGATGTTTGTGTAAAAAGCAGTAAATTTATTTATTTTGGTCATGGGATACAAAACATTGACCAGTTTGGACTTCGAATGGGAAGTCAGTTAATGAGCATCAGCTAAAAAGTGCGAGAAAAAAAAACATACTTAAAAATTAAGATGTTATCTTTTACGAAAGATGATTGTTCCGCTATCTATATTACGGGCCATCCAATTCTTCACAGCAGATAAACAGGATGAAGAAAACATTCAGACTAAATAAAAAAAATAGAATCATTATAAAGCCAGGATGGCTAGAACAGTAGAACTAATCATGAAAAAGGTAGATGTGTGGGAACAACATTATAAATAAGCCCCACAAACTAATTAAGAGATTGAATTAATCAAAATTTTAAAGTAAACAAGAAATGTCAACAAGTTCAAAAAATACCTAGCATCAGATTTTTTTAGGAATTCTTCAGGATAGGCCCGACGAAACTGTTGCCTCCAACGAAAGCTACACATTTTCAAGAAGATATGTAGATTAGTCCAACAAAACATAATCAAATAGTGAATTATAGTATTACATCATTATCATCTAGCATAATCAAAGGTAATAACAAGAGCCACTAATTAGCCGTAACACAGTGATGATTCTGTCCTGAAATGATAAGTATCAAAATTTGCTGAAAACTTAAAATTCTCCTATTTGACTCTTATGGCACTGCCTAGTTCCTAAGGGCCAAAGCTATTAGAGATTATGCGCTTGAAAGCGCATTTCATTTATACCATAAGCCAACAAGCAGGTTCAAGAAAAATCAGAAATAAAAAACATGCTTGAAAAGAATGATTATTCCAAGCATAACAACTGGATTTTATTGAGGAAATGAATTCTAAACTTTTAAGTCATAATTTGTCTTCAAATTCAAGTTGATCACCAAGCATAATCAAGTTAACAACTATCGGCAACTCAAGTTCAATGATCAGATGGTTTGACCTCAAATCTAAAAACGCTAATTCAACATACTACTTATTAATCCAAATCTGCATAAACTTCATTTTCACTCTCCATTGAACAAAATTTGAATTTGCATCAGTTTCTTCAGTGTCATTCTCTACTAATCAGAATCCGAATCTGTAACAATTCCTTATTCTCTCTGTTAACAGAATTCAAATTTGCATCAATTTCTTATTCCAACACTATTAAGAACAAATTCAAGTTAGCATCAATTTCTTTTCCCTATTAATCACAATCCAAAATTGCATCAACTTATCTTCCATCCTTAATTGCTACGTTTTTAACAAATTTCAGGAGATTTCACTTACTCTTCGACATCTACAACTAATCCATTTCAACTGAATCACAAAAGCCAAACATAATGCGCACACGAACACATATAAATCGAGTGAGAGAGATAACTAACGAGAACTCCTGAAAAGCGTAGACGACGGGGTCGATTTTGGGAATAACAACGGGAAGCCTCTCAAAGATCACCGATGCTACGATCTTCTCACCATTAGCACCCTTTGTTGATGTGCAAAACCCTCGATTTGATGCGTAAAGTCGAGATAAGCTTCTACACGATCTCTGCATAGCTTTTTATCTATCTAATATAAGTTTCTTCGAGCAAAATGATGGAAGATCGATAGATTCTTTGATCAATGAAGGTGAGTGTGTGTTTTCTGAACAAGTTCTCTGTGTGTGAATTGCAGATTGTTGTTTGAGAAGATGAGGATCAAGGGTTTTAGAATTTGGGCCAAAAGTTAAGCCCATTACTAATGGGCCTTATGGCACTTTGTTAAGGTCTCTGGATTCTGGGCCTATGGAGTACCTTGAGATCCAATTAACAGGTATTTTTAACTACAAACAATTATTCTTAGATCATCCTGACATAAGGTGTGAACAGTGAACTTACATATAGTCATATATCCATACATGTCCTCCGATGATCTTCACAGATAATGCGGTTGGTTAGACCGAACGTTTGCGAACAAAAGTTTGAGTTGTTTTTTACTATGAGAGAGATCGAGCAAGGGTGCGTATGGTGATGTAGCAGCGCCTTTGTGGGCTGTTGCTTTTTTCGGATTTATGGGACACCTTTGTTGTGAGATTTGGGCCATAAATCCTCATTAGGAATAATATGTCCTGAAATGCCCTTGAAATATTTTGGGGTTTAATTGACTATTTGATCTTTTGAAAGTTGCATCATTGTTTGTTTGTGGTACAATATTCTCAATATGGTGTAATTAGTGCTAGGTTTAGATGTTTTATTCACATAGAATCTTCACTTATTCTTTGCACTTTTAGTGCAAACTCTTTCTATGAATTTATGAATATGCCATGAGCATATAGTTTTCTTTTAAATTTTTTAAAGAGGTACTCATGTTTCATGACTCGAGATTCTCGAGTTCATAGTCTCCGGCCTTAAAAAGGATTATTTTGTCGTTTAACGCTTAATTTTATCAAGGGTTTGGAGTATCCAAGTATCTGAATTTTCAAATATTATATGTTATATTGTAAAACACCACGCCATTTTGAGTCAGAGTCTGTATTTCATAACATAATATTACATACTACTTTATAATACTAACACTAGAATTCATATGAATTAAAAAAAAAATATGACGTCTATAGTTGTCTTGCTTTTGAAATATATTCATTTGGGTTAAAGAATAACTTACAAAGAATAAAACCGAAATTCCCTTTCTCCAACCATCCAGAATATGTTATTTATATTAAATTTTGATTAGAAAAACATATGGATACCTTGGACTTGTAGCACTAGCAAGTAGCAAGGTTCACATGTACCTCTTTGTTCCCCGTTATATGGATAAAAATACAATTCTTTGTCCCACCGGAGCCTTATTGGACAATATTATTTGATTCCTTTTATACTTAAAAAAATGATAATAAATCATCACAATATTTTTATATGTTCTTATGTGTTTTCTTTCTTTTCCTTTTTCTTTTGAAAAGAATGCTAAATGAAACTTAGTAAACGTTTAAAGACAGCATGGGATACAAGACAGAGACATTATACTAACCATTTTTTATAAATAATATTAGTCAATAAATTTTTGTTCATATTTAACAAATTGTATATGTTTATGCAATAGAAAGGTCATAATGAAACTTTTCATCAACAACCACCTTCATCAACCATACACATGCAAACACTTGAGAGGCAATCATGATATTCATCTACCATTTTCTAACAAGAACTAAACTTAGAATAAGTTTAAAATTTTCAAGTCACCTTCAACAAATCAAATCAATCAAATATATAACTTAACACGTGTAAAAGACGTTTAAACTTTAACCAAGTTCATCAAAATACTTGCGACATTTTTATACGACGCATATTAGCTTCTATTGTTATAGATGTTTTAGCTAAGCAAGGGTTTTTTTTATTGGTTTTTGATTTAGTCAAAAATACAAATTATTATCTAGTAATTTCATAGATTTAGAAATTGTTTGTCACAATGCCTTTTTATGTTATCATCTTACTTATATATGTTATTAATTTAAATAATACTAATTACCAACTTTGTAATGCATATTGGGCTGTACATTAGGCATATTTGTTGTACAACATTTTTTAGGCGGTTTTGGGGCATTTTTGGGGCGGGTTTGAGCATATTTTGTGGCGGTTTTGGGGGCGGGATGGTTTTTGTGATAATTTTTTTGGGTGTTTGTTTTTTGAGTTTTTTTGGGTTTGGGGTATTTTTGGTATTTTTTACGGTTGGTATTGGCATTTTATAGGGCGGTTTTAGTATTATTTTTTTGGTATGGTTTTCAACAAGTCGTGGCGATAATAAACACACTAACACTACATAGTATGAAGAAAACCGACAAAATTCTCAACACGTAGTGTGGGGGGAAAGTAAGACTTTTTTGTTTTGGCATTATTTTCCTTTTTTGAATACGAGTTTTTTTTATGTTTGTGAACATTGATGGTGGTGTGTAATTGGTGCTACTTGGCATTGTTTTACTCCCCCGTCGCAACACGTGGGGCTTAACACTAGTATCACCTGTTATCTAAAATCATTGTTGAGATTTTTGACATTCACAAATCTATTCATGTTCTAAATCTTTACTATTTGCTTGAGCATGAGAATGGGATACCCCCATGAGAATCTACTATAAGATGTTGACCTTCATGCACATCAATTTTAAATCTTCACAAATGTCACCTTATGGTGGTCCTTCGTGCGCCTATTGTTTGTTTTTATTTGTAACCCACTATATGGAATATGATCTTATTTATGCAAATTGAAATAACAATCAATATCAATATGTTACACGTTCCTTTACCTCTTTACACAAATTTCACTCATACGTGTCTAAAATTGATTGGTAACGCGTCTCTTTTTTATTCCTTTTTGTTTGAAGTTAAGTTTCTCATGTCATTTGAACTATAAACATTACCATCAATATTGAAGATGGGCAAGTGGTGTTTGTACATGCTTACAACCCATTATAATGAATTCACATAACAAGTAGGGATTCAAAAGAATCGAAAATTTTATAAATAGTTCATTAATGAACAAATTGTTTAGCAGAATGTTTGTCTATGTTTGTTGTATAATTAATGAACAAATACAAACAAGAAAATTTTAAATGTTTGTCTATGTTTGTTGTATAATTAATGAACAAATACAAACAAGAAAATTTTATACATTTATTTAAACAAACAAACAAACATTAACAGAAGTTGTATTCGTTCGTCTATGTTCGTGAACGATCGGTACTGTGTTTATCCCTGTTAGTTCGTCTATGTCCATTTAGGTTTGTTTTTGTTTGTATGTATTAATTCATTTAAAAAAATATATGTTCTATGTTTTTATTTTATGGAGTTGTAATTTCAAAAAAAAATACGTAACATTAGTTATACTATACATCGCCGTCAACTTCGCACATTTATTTATTTTTGGTGGATGCTGCGTAATGTTTGTGATTTAAAATGCAAATATTTTATAAAGTAAATATATGATCGTTTGTATCCGTTTATGTTCATCAACATACATTTTTGTTCGTATATGTTCCTGAATATTTGCTTGTGTTTGTTTGCGTAAGTTTATAAACATTTATATTTCTTAATTATCAAACACAAACAATAAATCTTCTCCGCTAAATGTACATGAACAATTTATGAAGAAGTTCATATCCTTAATGAAACACGAACAAAGACTTATACGTATTTATTTGATTCGTTTAACCCTAATCGAAGTTGTGATTTTGACAAATTAATTTGATTATGATTACAATAAAACAAAAAAATTGTACTTCTTTGGATCAAAGTAATCAAAACTTTGACTCTTTGAGAAGCATATACAAAATTATAACTTCAAACTTTGTGTTAAATGATCAATTTTAAGTTTACTCAACCTTTTATATTTTCCTTTTAACTAATAATCTTCACGACTGATCGTAAATTATTCTCGAAACATGATCGCATATCAACTTATGCCGTGGGCCCCCTTGGATAAACTCCCTTCATCAAATCGCATATACCAATTTGTGTTTAAATGATTAACAGAATTCCCCAACAACAATTATGTGTATATTGTTAGGGTTAGGTTGGGTAAGAATCTAACGTGTTAATGGGTTAATTATGTTCTTCGGGAGGAGTCGATTTGAATACATGAAATACAAAATGCAGTTTCAATTGTAATTATTTAAATAAAAAAAGAAAAAAATATAACTTAATTAAAAGAAAAGAAAGAATAAATAGAAAAAAGAAACAAAAGGATCAAAACAAATAAAAATCCTATAAAAAGATAGCAATAACTAAATAAAAAACTCAGAAAAGGAAGCAAAAGTTGCAATAAATATAAGGAAATATAAATTAAACGAACACAAAAAGGTAAATGCGGGAAAAAAAACAAAGCAAAATAGGATATGTAAACTAACCGGAGGCTAGGTTGCTTTGGTTCGAATCCGGGTATGCGGAGGAAGAGGGCACAACTTGAACCATATATTGAGGAAAACCACCATTGTGTTTTGTTTGAAAATGTTCTATTTATACTAAGCCATAAGCCGAGACGGTTAAGAGAAAAAAAAGGCATGCTAAAAGGCGCTACGTTACGTAACCTCAACCGAACAAAGTACAATTTATAAGCCATTGTATATAATAATGTAATAAGTAGGGTAATATACACTAGCTAAGTATTGATTTTCTAAGGGGTAGTTTGATTCGCAGAATGTTTTGCAAATGAATTGGAATTGGAATTGGAACTAGAATCTTGTTAAAAATAATAATGTGTTTAGTTGGTTAATTTTGAGTGAAATTGAAATTTAATTTTGAACATTTCAATAGATTGTTAAACATTCCATGAGTAAGTGGAAGGAATGTGAATTCCAATAAATAAGGGAAAATTTTCTGATTTTAATTCAATCGGTTGACAAACAAAACATGATTTTAAATGAAAAATTTTCCAATTTCAATTCCTTAGAATTCTGTGAATCAAACGGGGCCTAAACTTCGGATGAGTAGTATAGTTTTGAAGTTTTATAAACCTACCACGATTCTTTTTTTTTCTCAAGTTGGTCATATGTTATTTTGTTTTTAATGCTGTGAATTCTTTTTCAATTTTTAAATTAGTATCCATGGAGAATAATGAAGTTTTGAAGGTTTACAAAACAACCATAATAGTTTCCTTTTTTTTTTCAAGATCGTCACATGTACTTTTTTAATTCCTTTTTAGCTATTTTTTTAAATTTGAATATTTACATTATTGTATATTTTATTTATTATCATACGATACCTAAGCAAGTTTACAAATTTATTATATGATTGTTAGTTTATAAATTTGCTTACATGTTTGCCAACACCTATTTCACAGAGGATGCAATGTTCTTTGAGACTCCGAACATGCAAAATGCTTATTTTTACACAAAATAAACTCATGTAGCACGGCTAATCGCCACTCCTTTTACTTGAAAAATAACAATTTAATTGAAACAAACTAACATGTTTTTTGAATTGCGAACCCAAACACACTTATATCATTTCATTATGAGTCTTAAACACACAAGCTCTTAAAAATGAAACACCTAGTAACACACTTGCATACTATTAGATCAAATGCTCTTCGGTGATTAACTAACACATAAATCTAAACTATTTTATGCTAAACAAAATCGGGAAACTCAAAATAAAAACGTAAAATACAAATTCAATTCCCCAAATACGTATACAAGCCATTAAAATAACATAAGATGAGTGCATCATGAAAAATGAGATTATGAACATACGGCCCCAAAGGTCTTGTATTTTACACCTAATTCATGAATACAAATCATTACTATTCAAATGAAAAAAAAACCACTAAAATATTATCATACACAATTAAAAAACCTAAAAGAACACCAAAATCTTTTTCTTCAAGACTCTTCTAGCTATTGTTATAATGGAGAATTATACTCTTCTACCATGTACAAAAGTTCATAGTTATTGGAGAATATTCTTCAGCCCACAAAAGGGGTTGATACCAATTTGCCTCAACGAAAAATAAACCCTTGCCAATGCAATGTACAACCCTCAATGCACATAATACAACCATGTTATGCTTAACCTGCAAAACCCTATCTTTACTCTTTCATCCTAAAAAAAAGTAAAAAAAGAACAAAAGGAAACACTATGAAAAGTCAGCAAGAAGAAACGCATATCATTCCATCATGCAAACGTCACTATAAACAAAAGTCAACTTCCACCGGCTCCGGTGGTTCTTGTGGTGGCCAAGGTGGTTGACAACCACCTCAATCATGACGAGGTTGCGAGCAATTCGTCGGGTGAAAACAAAACCGTAAGTAACAACCCATCTGGAGTAAAACAGACAATATCTTGATACAGTTTAATTACTCGGCTCTTACACGAGCTCTTCTAACCCTTCAAAGAAGTCATCATCCATTATCATATCAAAGTTGTTTTCGTCGTCGGTGTCGTTATCATCCGCCTTCTCCGTCTCCGGCGAGTGGCTGATCGGCGGCGATAGCGGCGGAGATGCGGTGGGTTTGTTTTTAGCAGTGGTTTCGTCGCCGGAGGTGGTGGGTTTGGCTCTGGTGCTTCCGGCGAGAGAATTCCGGTGAGTCGGAACTGGGTGGTTGTGTTCGCCGGTGTAGGTGACGATGAACATATCCGGGTCGGATCTATTTCGCTCCACTTGTTTTCGGGCTAAACAACCCTTTGAAGTACTACATCTATAGTATCCTCTGTTCATCAACGTTATAAAAAACTAATTTCAGTAATTAAATCGAGAAATACATACTTTGTGAAAAAAATGTAAAGAAGATCAACTTTTTTCCATTAACGCTTTTTTTAATTGCAAAAGAATATGTAGAAAAACACATTCTTGCCCCTTTTTTTTAATATTTATTTAATATGAATGTATATTAATATCAGTAATAGATGAAAAAAATTGTTCAGATTATTTTATTTATCCAAAAAAATCCAATTGAATGTATACAAATTAGTGAATTACCAACATATGTATTATCTACAATTTGTATCTCTTTTTGTTATAATTTTAAAGTTAAAAGTAAATTGGTTTTTACCAAAATGAATTTATAACTTTTTTAAATTTCAAAATTAATAAAATGTGAAATTACAAACCTTGGGTAGGGAGAGCCTTTGATGGGTTTTTGACCATATTTTCTCCAAGACCACACATCGGAGGATAATCCCTCAGCAGGCACTTGACAAACCCTTTTCATCTGATTCTTTCTGTAAAATAATTTAATAAAATAAATAAAACTAAAATTTATGAAAATAAAAATCAACCAAGGGTGAAAGAAACCTATAAATAATATGGAAAAGAATTACATTTATTTTTAAAAAATATGAAATTTGAGAAGTTTACTGCATGTGGGTATACCGTATACCACCAAACTCTCATTTTTCATACACTTGAACAAAAATGTTTGCAATTATCATGACAATATTAAAAGATGTTAAGAAAAACACGAGCATTTAATTTTCCTGAAGTTGTTGTCTCTAAATCCAAATTTAACAAAAACCCATAAAAAATATGTCAGAAAGAAATGTCTTCTTTTACCTTTTCTTGGCCCTTGTACTTTGCGCATTAGAACTTGTACATCTAGTAACACAAAAAGCTTGCTGTTTTTCCAGCACTAGTTTCTGCTGCTGCTGGTGAGGTTGCAGATAATGATGATGGTGGATAACATTGAGGGGTGGATCTTGTAACCCTCCGATAACAGAGAGGGGTGAGGTTGACAAACTCTGCGGAGACTGAGGTGGTTTCTGCACATTTGCAAACTCCAGGGGGGTGTTTAGAACATTCAAAAACTGTTCAATACTGTTGTCATTTCTTCTTCTAAATGGATCTTGAAAAGAACCCATGAAACTTTCGTCTACAAACCATGGCGAAGCTGCTCCGGCGCCGGCGACGGCGGTGGTGGTGGCGTTGGCGGTGGTGGAGGCGGTGGTGGAGGCGGCGGAGCGACCGCCTCTGACCACCGCATGCAGGTCCCAATCGACCTCCATTGGTTGACTTTCAAGGTTTTAGAGAGAGAAACTGGGGTTGACTTTTTTAAAGAGAGAAAGTTGGGGTTTTGAGAGAATTTGAGGTTGAAATGAAAAAAGGGTTTGATTTATAAATGGTTTTTGGAGTGAGAGGAAAAGAACGGGCAGGAGAGAGAAAATGTACGGGCAGGAGAGAGAAAGGGCAGCTGGCTTTTGCAAGAATCCTAGAGAGAGAGTGAGATTTTAGATGGAGAAAATCAGAAAATTATATTATCTTTTGCTTTATTTGTTTCTTGTAAAATTGGTAAATTACATTTTGGTAGACAAAGTTTTGATCTTTACACAAAGTCAACATGATATATTCTTATATTTGTTGAAAGTTTTTATAATATTTAACTGGTGTAGTTGGATGGTTGTTGGGTTTACTATCAAAATAAGTTAAAAGTTAAAGTTAAAGTGATGTATCTAAGATGAGTCTATGTACATTTGTTGCGTTATAAATTAGGTAAAGTGTGATATGTAGAGTTACTTGATTAATTATAAATAACGTGTTTGTTTATATGATTTTATAATTTTATCCACACAAAACATGTTAGATCCTATCTATAATCTCTAAAGTATTGTATCTTACATAAGATAATGATCTTGATAACTTTATATTCTTACAAATAATTGCTATGGATATTCTTACTCAGGTTATGAAAATTTCTTTAGCTATAAATGAACTATTACAAGAATTTGTCTAATGCTTTAGATGTTTTACGGATAACTTGTACATGATTAATTTTACTTTTTATAGATAAGACTCTAATAATATGCAATGCGTTTGAAGAATTGAATCATATAGCCTCTTGATAGCATGACATGACACCTGACACTTCCGCACAAATGGGCTTTGTTTTTCTTTATTGTTAAATAGTCGGTACATGTTATTTAAGGCAACACGTAAGAAAATAAATATGAATGATTATCTAATGGTGACGATCATGTTACGTCTTAAATGTGAAACACGAGTTTGGTATGTTTGTATTAATTTTCTTAGGAGTTTTAATTAAAAATGAATGTCAATGAGTCTCATATCAACTGGTCTGCGATGAGACATACTATTGTTTCCAATATGCAAGTCATGGGTATGAGTTTCAATTGATGCAATATGTTTCAGATGGACCAGGAGTTTTATCACTGTGAGCTTTCGGGTAATAGGTCTCCCCTAGAATGGTGTGTCGGTCGGGTCTCAAGTGTTGTCTGTATTCGTAAAGTGTATATGGCTTTTCACCAATAAAATTACCTGTATGATCGGACTTATAGTATTCGTTAGTTGTTAAAAAAATTAAAAATATACTCATAGAAATACTAAACACTTGCATATTTAAGTTGACACGCTAAGGAAGAAGCCATTGGTTTTTAGCTTAACAAACAATAGAATCTTCTAATAATATTATCTTGCTTCGTTAATCACAAGTTGTAATCACATCGAATTGAATGAATTAAACCGTTTCTTTAATATCAGTTATTTTTTCATCGTTAAATGAATGTTAATATTTTTTACTTGTCACATTAAGAAACAATAGATCTTTAATGAGGTCATATGTATACTCTTTCTCTATAACACCTCTTAATGACCAGGAGAGTGGTGTTTCACACTTTCATGCTCGTTAACATGTCACTCTGCTCTCAGGATCCGTCAGTCATAAGAGTATACCTATGATCTTATTATAACACTACTTGTTAACGTTTATTCAGTCACTAGAAAAAAAAATTACTATTAAATGGATATTGTATTGTTGTCAAACTATACATTATAAGTTTATGATGACAATAACTTTTCAAAAAAGATTTAACTACTAATCATAAAATGACAAGTGTAGAAACTAATAATCATAAAGAAGTCATTCCTTACTTTTCTTTACAATTTATCACTACTGTCGAAAACATCACCCGCTTCACTTTGAATTGTCTAACTATAAATGTAATATTGTTCATTTTATAACTTTCCAAATATTGATTTTTCACTCACTAATTCTTTTGAATTGTCTCACATAAAAGGCAATATTCCTTTTTGCAGCACAACAATGAATTGCAATACTTTTACAAAACCTAGTCAAACTTGTAATAACTAAAACCCAACGGACTAAAATGTAAGAAATAAAAAAACACGGGGACCTTAAATGTAATATTAAAAAAATTCTCTCCGTATGACCGTTTGTGTTGCATTGACTTGGCAATAAGTCAAAGGGTTGTCGGCTTTATAGTTTTATCCAAATAATTATTAAAATTTGAAATTTAAGAAAAAGTCAACACGTTCTTTTTTATATAACTTTTACAAAATTATTTCAGGATTTTATTTCATATTCGGAATACATAAATCAACAAGGAACTCCTCAAATTAATGGGACTCAAAAGGATACAAATTAGAAGGATAGAAGTTACACATCAGAGCATTCACAATTTATTTTTTATATTTATTTTTGTAATTACATTAAAAATCATTATTTTTTCAATCTTATTTTCAATAAAATTATATTTTCCCTCCTCCACTCACGACCATTTTCAAACAAATATTAAAAAATTTATAAAGATGAACAACATTTTATCAAATATAGAGATAAATAATACATATTCTTTATCATTCACTCACAACCACTAATATTTATTCTTTAGAGAACGTACTCATATATTTATAAAAAATGAGCTATGAATGCTCTTACTCTTCAAGAGTAAAAATAGTTTACCAAAAATGAGCTACAAAGAATGATGAACCCTAGCTTGGCTTAATGACCCTCACAATCAACTCCGTGAAACCCGTTTGCGCTTAGGTTGGATGAAAGGTTACGGACATTGTAGACGTGGCAAGAAGAGGCAAGGCAAAGTTGTGGCTACGAACTAACAAGACGAGAGAAACGGCGGGATGTGAGAGAGATGGGGAGAAACTAGAGCGTACACTTTGGTTTTACTGTTGTCTCTTTACTCTTATGAGAGAATCAAAGGAATTCGACCCAAGTCACACTTTTGATGTCTAAAGTTAAACAATTGTATGTATGAATTAATTGTTTTTATTAATGTATGAGTTAATTGTTTCTATTATACTCTATTACAATTTGCATCATGATGAAAAGTAAAATTATGCTATAGTTTTATAACAAAAATAAGATTTAACACTAATGTTTGTTGAAAAATAATCAATGTCTCTTCCACTTTCGATCATACTCACACACCAATTATTTAAATTCAATCTTTTAAAAGCTTCTTAGTTTCAAATCAAATCCACAATATAGTTGTTTTCCTATCATTTTCACATTGTTCACTATCTTCTTTGATGATAACGAGCAAAGTTACGTGCTCGTTACGTTTGATTGGTACGATCAAAATATGTTACGGCGTGACAACACGAATAAAATGACATATAAAGTTATAGATGACCAGTTATGCAAACTTAAACCTAGATAAAACACACAACTATGCCCATATTTATCCGATAAGAATCTTAATAATGTAATTTTCGGTACACTACATTATGGTATAAGAATTTTAAAAAATGTAATTTAGTATAAAAATACAAGAAAGTCAAAAGTAAAAAAATAAAAAATATATATATATTGAACATCAGGGAATCAAACCTGAGTCATCGACCAACCCAAAACCACCTACAAACCAACTCCGTTTGATGCACATCTGTATTTAGTTAACGAATAAAATATAGATTATTATCAACCCAACTCGTATCCAAAAAAAATTATATTGAAAGGTAAACAAAACTAGAATTAATACTGTCCAATCAGAACATAATGTATTTGATCAGACTCGTTTTTAAACAAAATTTACGTTGAACCGTAACAAAAACGTATTATATTTTATTCGACTTGCTTTTAAACAAAATTTACGTCAACCATAGACCAACTTGTATCTACCCATACATAAAATATTAAGCACACAACAAAGCTCTTTATGTTAAAAAAAATAAAAATCAAAGGGCTAAAATGATATTTTAATAAAGTTGTCAGAAAGTGGAGGGGGAGACGTGACATGTTGATAACTTCAGGTATTAGAAGTGAATTTTACAAAATTGTAAAAAAGTGAAAAATGTGAAAGTAAGATGTTTAAAATATGAAGTGTTATAAGTGATCGGTGGTAATACCACTCTCACTTCTAAACGAGATATAGTATTATTCAGTCCACTAATGGTAACAATAATAAAAACTATATCAAATATGACTTTGGTCTAATCATCGCACCAAGAACTCTTATGGAATTAGAGGTCCAACCGGTGCGTAAAAGATTAGCACTCCTGTGGATCATCGGTTCGTAAGTCGTAACATATGTCGTCTTTAAAATGTTCAAACGTGCAAGTTTCTTAAGTTATACTTGGGGTGTGCTTGAGTCAAATCACAATTTATTTGTGTAATTAACTCTTAAATTTTTGTAGCTACATACAATATCAAAGTACTTGTTGGAGCATTTTTTTTCCTACGTCATGTTAGTTCAATTTGTTTTCTACACTTTAACCGTTTATATTTTTTTTAAACATTGTGGGCCACGAATAAATGAGGCCCGTATTCATCGGTCTCTTTGTCTTAAACACGTTGTCACATACATTTTTATTTAATATTTATTTTGCAAGTGTTTGTGTAATTTTTAAAATATTATCTTATATTATATAAATATAAAATATGGCATTAAACATACCTGATGTAATCCTTATTTTATATGTAATAGTTTAAATATTAAAGTATGATAACAAACATATAACACTTGTTTAAACATATAGAACAGTACATCTATCGTACCTTACGTCTTTTAGGCACATAGGAAATTACATATATCGTTTTCAAGTTTAAATAATTACACTATTTATATAAATTTCATAACCTTGTGGTCGGCTTAATTATACTAAAACTCATATACCCAGTACACGAGGCTTTTCAGCTTTTGCGTACATGAGTTTGAGGGGTGTCTAATCACTCGAACCCGATACATATATACGCATCCTTAACGTTTCTTCGATATCCGTCTCTACCGAAACTCATATACATCAACACACGAAGCATGACTTGACAATTTGTCTAGTTTTGGTTAGAGGTGATCCACTCCTATTCATTGAAATGTATGGGCAAGTGCAACACGTTGGTGGTGAGGTTATGCACTCACATTTTTGGGCCCCAACTACCAAACCCATTTTCTTTTTATTTTTTCCAATTTTGAATTTTTATTATTATTATTTTCTTAAGGATAAGGAATAGATGACTAGATGTATGAAATTTTTTTTGCAAGTTGTACCACAAGCATTTAGAATTGTACCTTGTAACTTGTGTAGGGGACGTTGTGTAAAGTGTGACTGAAAAAAAAGTTATAACAAAACTTGAGGATTGTTGTAGTGTAATACTTTTTCTATAAGATTATTCTTTAAAGTTTGTGAGTCTTTTACACCTTGAAAAGTGTTATCATAAAAATGAGGTGATCTCACATGATCTCAATAAGTTATGTGTACGTGTGTGCATTTGTTGTAGGAGCATGGTTTTTTTATGATTCTACTATTGTTATTATTTAGAGATATAACTTTTACGGTCTAAATAAATATTATGATTTAATGTTGAGATACGAGTGATTAGAAACGAGGGTTTAACGAATAAAATTTTAAAAAATAAGTTGATTATAGGTTAAATTATATGGATATGAATGAAAAACATGAAATTGTTCTAAGTGAATGCCAATATAAGGATATAAAAAAATAGATATGAAAAAACAAAACACCCAAGGTTTGGGATACAACTCTAGTTGTTGTGATATCCTTTCCGAGTTTCTTTCGGCTAAACCTTGACGATAAATGCCACACGGCCTTGTTAAATTACGTAATAAAGACAATGAGCAATATAGCAGCAAAGGCAGAATTGCGTTAGATTCATGTGTCGTAATTTTGAGTATCATAAATGTGTTTTTAGCCGTCGACTTGATCTTTGTTGTCTCATCAAGTTATATGAAATAGATTAAGGGATTGATTATCAGTTAAAGGGGTTTCCTACAATTAGTTATAAACAATGGAGAAACATATTATTTTGGGAACAAATTAACTTTGGAATTATATGTGTACTAAAAGATTAATGACAAAAGGGATAACTAAAGGACTTAAAATGATTATAAACACTAATGACATCAATTGGAGCACGAAACTATTGGAGAAGATTTCAAAATGCATTCTAACAGCAAACACTATGGACGTAGACCAGTCTAATGAAATATTAATATTAAACAACGTTTACAAGAAAAATCCTAGTGGTAATTTTATAGTAGATAGTGTGTGAATGTTGGTAAAATTAATAAATATTAAAGAAACTCAAACCAAAAATTAGCTAGCGTACAAACAATAAATAATTGGTTTTAAAGACTATCTGATAAACCGATCAAAGCATGCAAGTACGGTCGTGAGTGGGCCAAAGAGGTTTTAATCAAAGTGGGTTCAGATCAAAGCTGGTCGTTTTTAAGAGTACCAATTTGATCCATACTAAAATATATAGATTCTGACCAAAATAGATCTAGATTAAAATGAAAATGTTTTAGAAAAAAAGATATGCAGTATAAAATGGAAGCACCATAATACCGCATGCCTTTTATATGGCAGCAAAGGTGTGATCGACTAATCGTCCTCAACGGTGGTGAGTGGCAATGATGGTACTGGTCGTGCCGTCGTGGCAACTAGCAAGAACCGGCAATGCATAGTAAGGACGGTGGTATTTGGTTGTTTAGACATGATTTAAGTTAGCGAGTTTTATATATATAACATAATTTGAATCATTGTATAGTTTGACTATGTTTAGATCGACCCGTTTTATATTTAAGTAGACTCAAATGAACCCATACGGCCATACGTACACAAACATTACAAAAACGGCTCATGTTTTTATAAAATAAGTCATCATTTTCAAGTTTAACTTTTTTGATACAATCGTGTGACAGTTTCCTTCTTAAATTAGTGATCAAATGCTAGAAATTAATTGACTTACACGTATGTTTATAAATCCCTTAATTATCTTGTGCTCATTTTTATCTCAGAAGAAATTCCACTAGGTAATCCATGAGAGCAAGTGACTAGTGCAACGGTCTAACCCACCATGAATGGCCTTTTGTTATATGCTAGTCATTTTCTATCTTCTTTCGAATTCTATTTGTCGAAAAGACATTCATTCGCTACATGTCCAATCCTTTTCACATGGAAATGTGTGGTTACCGACCGACTCTTAAACTGTCGTTTTCTTACATTCAACTTTTCCGACTTTATAGCCCAAAAAGCTTGAATTTGCAACGTTTCCTTCATGAAAAATTTGAAACAACCTTGTTTTAAAATTATTCAAATTTAAAAGCTTAGGGTTTTATATGAATACAGGCGCTTGATCTTGATGTTTTACGATTGTTACGCGAAAGAAAATTACCCGTGTTTTCGAGTTTTTTGTTTAAGGTTTTAAGCGTTATATCCTTTCAAACTCCGGTGTTAAACACGTACTAACCAATTAATGTTTACTCTTGATTTTAGTTGAGAGTATTCACCTATTCATTATAAGTGTGGATTTGGACTTGGGTTGGCAAGCCTAAGCGGTCTTTTGGGCTTGGGCCGGCCTTATTCTACCTCTAGCTTACCAAGCCCATTCCCACCTAAAGAAAAGGTTGAATCTTTGAGACATTAAATTTCACTTCCTCACCGTATGTATGTCTAATCAATCGTTATAGTCATTGTTCATTGTTTTGTTACTTGCAACTGAGATTCGGAGGGCAAACCGGTACGATCCACCTTAAATCATTTTGTAGTCAAGGAATTAGGAACCAACCGATTTAGAGATCGGACATAGAGGTCGGACATAGAGGTCGGACAGGGAACCAGGAACCGGGTAAAACCGGATTTTTTATATATATTTATTAAAAAAAATTGTATTTTAATGGGTTTAACGGGTGGGTCAACGATGAATTGAAGTGTCTGACATAAGATTTTTGTTAAAATTTATATATAACTATGAAAATCATAAAATACTTATGTATATATATAATTATGACGTTATCTGGTTTTTGAATCCGGTCCAACTACTAATATGATTGGTTCGTCGTACAATTCGGTTCAGAAAACATTATTTATAGCATACCTAGACCTCATGAGTGAAAAACTGAACATGAGACCTCTGTTAGGAAGATCAAATGCGTATCATCACACATCCTGTAAAGATTACTATAGAGTTGTAAAGATGGACGCTCCTTAGTTGTTTTATTTCAAACTTTGATCGTCTTCCCTTTTCTTGTAATTGACTAAAACCAGTACGATCCGCCTTAAATCATTTTGTAGTCAAGGAATTAGGAACGAGGCGATTTGGTGGTCCGGATTTTTTTATATATTTATTATTTTTTGTATTTTAATGGGTTTAGCGGGTGGGTCAACGATGAATTGAAGCGTTTGACATATGATTATTGTTGAATTTTATATAGAACTATGAAAATCATAAAATACTTATGTATATATATAGTTATGGCGTTATCTGGTTTTTAAATCCAGTCCAACCGTAATATGATTGGTTCGTCGTACAATTCGATTCTGAAAACATTATTTATAACATACTTAGACCTCACGTGTGAACACCTAAACACGAGACCTCTGTTAGAGAACATCAAATGTTTATCATCACACTGTCTCGTAAAGGTTACTATAGAGTTGTAAAGATAGACCATCCTTAGTTGTTTGTTTTAAACTTTGATTGTCTTCCCTTTTCTTGTTTTACTCAAAACTTATGTAATTAACTAAAACTATATAGCTAGTTTTAATATATTGTTTCTAAAATCCAATAAAAATATAAAATTTTATAACGATAAAAAATTCTTATTTTCTAAAAAAAGGTTGTTCAAAGTAATAAAATATAGATTAAAGGTTCTTCGGACTTTTAAGAAAATTGTTGGACTTGAAAGGTGTATATATATTTGTGTTTATATAGCATATATAGTAAAAAGTATAATAAATAAGTAAAATTGACCAGCAACTTGTTTTTATCAATGTACGTTTGTGTTTGTAGGTCACTTTAGATAAATATATTGGAAAGAGGAAATGTGGATTGTGGAGAATAGGTGACAGAGAACAAAGATTTATAGTAAGGTACTTTGAGTAACCTATAATGTAATTGAGTAATTCTATCATGTTAGATAGGGGTGTTCAAACTCAGATATCCGAAATTTCGGATTGTGAAAATCACAATCCGTACTCGTATCCGAATTTTCTGATATCCGAAATTTCGGATACGGATACGGATGGTGATTTGGATATCTGAATTTCATTTTTTATTTTTGATTTTGTAGTTTTTTTACAATAATTATACAAAATATTATAAAAATAATATAAAATAACAACTCATATCATAAAAGTCACAATATACACTAAAAATCTCAATCAAAAATAAATATATATATATATATATGTTTTCGGATAATCGGAAATCCGAATATCCGAAACTTTTGAAAATCACTATCCAAATCCGAATCAGAATCGTCGGATATCCGAAATTTCGGATATTTTGGATTCGGATTTTTGGATCGGATTCGGATATTTTTAAACACCCTAACGCTAGAGTTGCACTTTGGCTTTAAAAAATCGTACAGTTAACAAAAACTACTAAATGTAATATAGTTATATAGATAATTCATAATAGATTTCAACCACTCAAAATATCATATAACAAAGGCATTATTCTATTGGGCTGTTGGGTTAGTATCGTGACTCTTTTTGGGTTGGGCTATAATTTTTGATGTTAGATTTGAATATTTGATCGCATGGGCCCAAATTTTCGAATCCCAGGTCCAGAAAATGCATCTATTATTTTATTGACAGGTTGTAAGCCCATCTATGGCTCATTTTAATGGGTCACATACATACAAAAATACAAACAACTTGTGTGCAAAATCAAATAATATAGCAATCACGTTATTTTTAATATATCATATTGGAAAAATATTAAAAAATGGATCACTTCACAGTCACAGTCTATCGTATATCACAGATTAAAAAAAACAAAAGAAAAGAAAACAAATCAACCCTAAATCATCATTCTCCATAGAAAAGTTGTCACCATTCACTAATGGTGTCGACAACAAGTTGTAGTCACCAGTGGCGGACATACGTTATCTACCCCTCAACGTTTTACGGGTAGTGTAAAAAAATTACGTTTTTTATGAAAGAAAAAAGAAAAAATTACGCCTTGAGAAAAATTACGTTACCCCTAATTTTTTTTTAATTCAAACACTTCATAGAAAGTTTTATATTTTATAAATATAACCTTATATTTTATAAAAAAAAACTTTACATTTTTTAAAACATTAATAACTATTTAGCCCAAAATACCCAATAACAAACCCAAAATTCTAATAAACCCAAAAATTAAACACCTTAAAAAGCCTAACAAGCTTACAAGCCCAAATACTCATAACACAAATAACTTATAAAAATAATCGGTTATTACCCAATCCCCACCATCGTCGTTCACCCATATCCCATTCGGACATCCTACTATAGTTGATCATCTAGTCGTCGATCGACCACCGTCATATGCCGAACTGCTGTTGCGGTGGCGACCTTGCCACCACCGACGTGCGTTGCATGCTGCTGCTCATCTGATCTTTTTTCTTTCACAAAATCAAGAGTTCAAGGTAAATTGTCACACCCCGACCAACGGCGGAATCATCGGGGCGGACGAATGGGAGACGATTGTTCGTAGCACATGGAACTACCAAGTTATAATAATATTAAATATTATTTTTATTGAACATTACAAGACAATTAAATAAGTACAACACAAACAAGATACACACAACAACATAAAACTTTCAATTATTCTAGGTCCAAGTCGTATATGAACACAAGAAGATCTTCAAGTATCAAACCTAAAACATGTTAAAAATAAAGGGTCAACTATAAAATTGGTGAGTTCCCATGGTTTAAACACACACATATACGTGTATATATAAAAGGTTTACAAGTAGTAATTCATGTCGATGGTTACGAGTTAGCAAGCTTATAGAACACATACAATTACAACCAAAACTCGACTTGATTACAAATATATATGATTAGCTAAGTGTATTTGGTTACCATGATGAACAAGCATACGTCATCAGGAGTCGGCAATACATCGACTTTAGCACCAAATAGTCTTGTCAGGCCCAAAGATTTAAGACGTCGTCAGACTAACAATAGTTAATGATTGTAAACAAAATATGCATCTCATATAAGACTTACAATAACACAAATAATCATGACAAAAAGGTAAAGATGAATTGCATGTGCATTTACAAGTATCAATATGTTTACAAGTGTAAGTTGATAAAGTTAACATGTTTCACCCCAAAAGGTGTGAAATAAAGTAAAACGGGGCATGGAGAACTCACATGGAAGACTCACAAGTATAGTGATGGATGTAAAGTACATAAGAAAGCTTGGATGTCAAGAGTCAGATGTGATGTCCTAAATGATAAAAAAAACAATAACTTGAGGTTGAAATTCATTATGAGAAGTTAGGATGTTTAGAAAATACTAAAAAGCGAAAGGTAGATTGAAAAAGTATTATTGCATCAATTTTAGATTCTAGACAGAATGTTTGGTATGTGTTTGAACAGGTTTTAAAAATAGAAAATGATTTCATAAAAGTATAAAAATTTATACTTGACTAGTTCAAAGTCTCCTGGACAACTTTCATTCAGAAAATTTTTTATAAAAAGATCTTTAAATAGGTCAAACAAGCAGCACAAGACAAAAGATGCTAAAATGCGCACTTATCTTGTAAAGGCTATTGTTGAGTCGTCCGATTGAGTTTGAAGACGTATAAACTGTCGTCGAAAAGGTAATTCAATAAACTTAACATTGGAGTCTGAGTTTACCCAAATTTAGTTTTTTATGATCAAGTTATGGTCGGTTGAATAAGATAATATTATGCCAGAATTATAGTAAGGCACTTATGTGCACTTTTAAAATCGTTAAAGCATGAAACAGGTTAGAACATTTTATTATGTCAATATATGGTATATTAGTCTTCATTTGAGTTATAAAAATATTCTAATACTTTAGCATAGCCATCATTTAGAACAATAATCTTATGGAATAACCGAATGCGACGGCATAGCCGTCCATATGCAAACGGGATTCTTTGTTATGTTAGTGTGTTGTTAGCTTAATTTAGGTATGTTAGTGATTGTTATAAGATTAGTTATTATTAAAATGTTAATCATCAAATGATAATTATTAAAATAAAAGAGGTTTGGTAGAAGAAAGAATAATAGTAAGAACATAAAATCATGAAAACGATTGGATGTTAGGATGATTATAATGTATAATATAAAAGCAATAAAAGATTACCTTAGTATTAAGAATTCTTGAAATCTCTTGTAAGATAAAATTCTTCAAATTGATCATAACCAATGGATGAAAGAATTATATAAGAGTGAGATTGTTAGAGAATGGGCAAATGAAAAGTGAGGCCTAAGCCTTGCTTTTATACTTGAGATTAGGAGAAGGTTGTGAATGGTGTTAATGGTGATTTATAAATCTTTTAAAAGGGGGTTATGATTGGAATTTGAAATAAATATAAAATTAAATAATTTAAATAAATATAAGAATAATTATAATTTAAATTTTAAATTCATGAAGACTCTAATTTTAATAACTTTTTTTATAAAATCTTTATAGACTTTATAAAACCAGTTTGAATAATCAATCAAATTATTTATTTGTTAATCTTTATAACTTTTATAAAACTTGTAAACTTTATAATTTGATTATTTGTTTTTAGTATTTAAAATTCATAATTACTAATAAAACTTTATAAGCTTATTAAAATTCATTTTATAACTTTATAAGTTTTAATAAGTCTTTTCTATTTAGTTATTTGTTGTAACATGATTAATAAACTTTATAATTGTATGAAAAAGAATTATTTATCAATCAATAAGTTGATTACATATTTAATGTATTTGATCCATTTATTAAGTAAATTAATAATGGAAGCTTAAAGTGAGTTCAGGTTTGGGTTTTAACTTGGAAAAATGACGAATGTTACATAAATTTTCTAGACTGTTGTTTTCTCTTTTACATTATGAATTTAGAGATTTAGGGTTTTTATTGTTCAAGTTCTAATATTTAAATGTTATTTGTTATAATAATTAGTGATTTGAAAGATTTCAAAATGAGGATCTTAGTTAATGGTTCTAATATTTAGGGTTTGTGCAATTACGTATATGAAGTAGTGATTTGAAAGATGAGTTAAAGTTTTGATAATTAAACTAGGGATTTTAATTATATTATTTTAATTGTAATTTGTAATCTTATTGTGATATTTGTTATAAAAACAGAGATTGGAAGATGAAAAAATAAGTTTTTATTGATAATTTCTTAAAAGAAAATTTCAAGAGTAGGATATTGGTTTTCATAATGATGATGATATTGGTTTTAATAATGATGATGATATTGGGTAAACAACTCTTTTGAGTTCAATTCCCCTGGTTTCAAATGAATTTGATTTGAATAATCTTTCTTTCTTTATGCTATTTTTTCTTTTATTAATATATGTACGGGTCAAAAAATTCCACGTTACTCTTGAACTTTTGTTATAGATACACCACTGGTAGTCACTGTATAAAAGAAAACGATTATGTAATTCGAAGACCATGATGGAGAATGTGAGTAAAATGAAGAAAGAGAAAAAAATTATACATGTCAGGTTATATTGAAATAGTCTAGTTATTCATATTCATTAAATCGTTCTTTAGTATATTAATAGAAAGACACTTATCTTATAAATCTTTCCTGAATTCCTTAGAAACCAAATTTTATTTGATAATACACATATGATGATGATTGATGAATATGATAACGACTTTTACGAAGGATGTTTTGAATTTGGTTCTAGAAAACTTGACAAGCGAAATATGCATATTTTATAGCGTTACAATGTTACATTGTGTTTATATTTATTTAAATTTTCAATAAATTATACGAAGGACAGTTAAATATACCAAAGGTTATATTTAATACGACATAGTTTATTAAATTTTATTACATTCAAATGTAGAAAAAAAATAAGTATATGAAAACCTCGAATCAAGGATTTTATAAGCATTACATGCTAAAATATATAAAAGAAGACTAAATATATAAAATAAAGTCACACCGATTTGTAGATTCAGTAAAAGTTAATGTAAATAGAATATAAAGAAGTGTAATTGTAAAAAATATGATCAAGTGGACTCAATCTTGACACTTAACTTCATTATCCAGTTAGTGGTCGGATGGTAGATATTTTTGGGGTTGGTGAGACGAGGTTGGTGAGTTTTTTTTTTGTTGAATTTAGTTTCAATTTGGCCCCTATAGTATTATATCATACAGGTTTCCTCCTTTTTTACATTTCAGTATTATACATATCCCTCGCTGTTTTCATAATGGCGACATTTTTTCATGCTAAATAATAAATATATATATATCCGTCAAAACATTATAGATAGTGAACATTACATTGTATATAAAAAATAATTTGTTTATGCAATAATGTTCATATCATGTTATTTTTCTTAGTATTCATGAAAAAAACTGAACGGATTTTGAGTGTATATTTAATTTCCATGATTTGAGAAGTTTATTATTCAAGTAAATAATATTTTTTTAGGTATGAATATATGTCGACAAGGACTATGTACATACTCCAACGGGTACGAATATGCACACATTATAAATCACATTATTTGCATTCTAATTGATAAAAAAAAATATAGTGTTATTGCATTCTTAATTTATTTTTAAGGTTGTTATATATACGCGTGTAGTGAAACTTATATCCTCACTTTAAACTTTCAATATAAAATGACGTGATTCTCCTCACACGTATTTACTTTATTTTAGTTTGTTAATTTATATTATAAATGATTTTTTTACAGAAAAACTAAAAATATGATTTTATTGCACCCGGATTTTTTTTACAAAACTAGAGGCTGTTTGTTTTTGGGCTGACTTGGCTGACTCTGAGCCCGTTTGATTTTGGCTTCGAGCCCGGCTGATCGAGTCTCTAGTGCCGACTCAAACTTTGAAAAAAAATATGTTGACTGCTGCCCGCAGGCCGCCGTCCCCTTGCGGTGGTGGTTCCGACCGGTGGTGTGACTCCGGTGGGTTTTGTTACTTAAATAATGAATCGT
>BJCM01210351.1:0-12006 GCA_018326385.1 Flaveria bidentis
TATATATATTAACTTTTGGTTTTTTCTTTGGTTGTTTAATTTTCTTTTATTTTTATATTGTTTTTTCTAATACTATTTCTGTTTTTCTTAAGTTATCTTATTTTCTTTGTTAATAACTTTTTAACTAATTTGTTCATTTCAATGTTAAGTAGTGTTTACGCTATAACGTTGAAGATATAATATTAACTTTTTCCATGTTTAGATATCTAAAATATAGTCATCTCAATTTTATACGTTTAGTTTATTAATTTTACCATGTTACTGTCACCCATATAACACCCATAATAATGCTTATAAAACACATCACGTCATGTCACGTCACGTCAGGTGGGACTAATTTATTTATAGTTTGTATAATTAAACACTAAATTAATAAAAGTAATGATGGAAAAAAGGAAATGAAGAATAATATCATAAATTTATTCCACATACATATATATTATCCATTTTGTTTGCACAAATACATGTGCGGCCGAATGGATTTATGTTGAGGAAGAACATGGTGGGGTGGCGAATCCTGGGTGGTGGGGGCATACAATACAAGAAAGATGGTCTCAATTGGCATCATTCACCAAAATTCATTGATCATGTGCCATGTTGTTTTATTTATCCTTCTACCATGCCTAAGTGTACGGTTAAATTTTTAGTTATGTGGTTATAAATAAAAACAAAACCGTTGGTTAGGAAAAAATATAATATATCAACGTATCTTTTTATATAATGTTAATGTTTAAGTAATAGAACTAATATGTTGTTTCTGTAAAATAATTTAGTTTTAAGTTATATAATAAAGGCCAGAGGACACATGAAATTACATTTTGCAAGTGTGTGTTATTAGCAGTTCTAGTAGGGTTAGAGAGACATTTGAGGAATGCAAGGTCACATTTTAATATGTTTACATATTTTTTGTTATGTATTATATATCGTTCCCCTCTCTCAATCTCTGCACATATTTATATCTATATTTTAGTTATTACGTTAGAATTTCGTTGCTGGAGGTAGATTATTATTGAGACCGGTCTATCTATCCTATTAGATAGAGGACTTAATCCCACTTTCAACCCTAGCTATCAACGAACAGTTCGTGAACCTTTATTCATTTAATAAATGAACGAACACGAACAAAAAAATTTTGTTCGTTCAGTTAAATAAACGAACATTAACAGAGGCTACGTTCATTCATTTATGTTCGTGAACGTTCGATAATATGTTCGTTAACGTTCATTTGCATTCATTTATTTAAATATCATGTTTGAGATACTTATATATGATGGGTTGTGATTTTTAATTGTAAAATCAATATATGATTATTTGTATTTCTTTGTTTTAGGATATCATTTTGTTAAATAATGTTCATGAATATTGGCATGTGTTTGCTTGTCTTTGTTTCCTTTCGTTTATATTCGTGAATAGTACATGATTCATGAACATATTCATTTCCTTAATGAACGAACACGAGTAATAAATGTTGTTCGGTAAGTGTTTATGAACAGTTTATAAACAATTTATTTTCTTAAGAAATCTTGTGTTAGTTTGTTTGTTTACGGCTCTACTAGTTACTCATGATATTATTAGATATGTTTGTTAGTTTGTTTTGTGTTAATTATTATTTTGAATTGTGTAGTAAGTTTCTTTAGCAAAGTAATATAATTATTAATCTTCTATGATGTATGTAACAGCGAATATAATGATTAGTTACACTAATAATATTAAGAGATAATTATTGATGTAAGCTCATTTTATGCTGTATAATTTTTAATTAAGAAAACAAATAATATAAATGAGTTAAAAGAGAGTAGAAAGTCAAGATTGAATGAGTGGTAGACAACAAAACAAAACAAAACATATATAAATTAAGAAATTGCTTTATCTGCAAATCTGCATCTGCAATAGTAAGGCAGTTGATACATGATATCACCATTCCCAACATTAATCCTTTTTTCCATTTTTAGAGTGGCCTCAAATTCAAGTATGATGAATCACAAACACCTTCATACTCATCCTCATGCTCGCTCGAGGACTCAAAGCTCTGAGGTACATTTGTTTCTACTTGATTAACCTTATACACATCACAACCAATGAATCATTGCTATTCGGTGTTGGTTTTGTGTGTTGTTATGTTAACAATAACAGTAGTTCAGATTTCTAATTTGATTCTTCAAGAGGAACTGCAGCGTCGTTGGGCTGAAAATTGTTGTTTCTGTTGTGCGTGCTTGCAGCTGTTGTGGCCGAGAATCGTGATAAGGAAGTGGCTCAATCGTTCTTCCAGAAATTCAGAGTACAACGCCGATTCGGAGGACGATGATACTATTTACGCTACCGACGCCGAAGGTCAGCTTTAATCATTTGTTTTGCTGATTTATAGTTTCTCTGGAAATTGAGTCAACTTTTGTCAATTTTAGATCTCTGAATCCTTATGCAAAATCTCCTGCTACTGCTAACGCGGGAGTGAGTTCAGATTATGTGTGAATAAGATATGTACCAGATTGAGATTTGTCACATACAGTTCACGCGTATTGGCCAATCAGTGGCCAGAGAAGAAGTAATTTTGGATTTATGTATGATAAACTAATTGATATGTGCCCAATTTAGTACCAAATTGCGAAACCAATGGGCTAATTGTGGGAATTAATTAGGATTACATAAGTATAATTGATATATACCAAACTAAGTAAAGAGAAACTAAGGATAATGTTTAACTTTTTGAAGGTTAGTGGGTCGTTAAATATAGTATTATGATATATACTTGTTCCATGGTTGACGTGTCTTGCATTACCTTTTTTTACAGTTTGAAAGTGATTTGTATGATTTTGTTTCCACAGAAGAGTCTTGTGACTGGCCAAAAGAATCACGGTTCAAGGATAATAAACAAGGAGATGATTTCCAGAGTGATCCCAATGGTAAAAACTGACAATTTTTTCTTTTCAGTTTTACTTTTAGTGACGAGTATGCGGTTACTGTCATCAAGTCATGCAAGATGCATTTTGTTTTTGTCTTTTAATTAGATTCAGCATTTAGATGCAATAACTTTTTGTGGCTTTCCCTGAACCTTTTGTTGGTGTTTAGATGCTTTAAATTGTTATTCAAGAGAACATGTGCTTTAGTTATTGTTAAAAAATGTTACCAAACTAGGCACGTATTAATTGACTACAAGATTCATGCATACATCATGTTTTATTTTGATCTTCTTTATCTTCAAAGAATGCTTCCATATTGGGCCTATATGCATTGGCTAAAAGGGGTATCCACACTCAAAATCGTCTTCAAATCATTAAGAAGTATTCATGATTTTAAAATCATTTCCAAATGGGTTATTAAAATGACAACAGAAGAATAAAAGGAAATTTCTATGGTACTATTTTATGGCTTCTTGATATCAGCTTTTGAACTTTTATTTAGTTTATTGCTTCAAAGAAAAGAAGCAATAGGTTCTCTAGATTAGTATCTCATTGAAGCATAACTTTAAGAATGATTATATTCTAGATTTAAACGTCAATTATTTGTCTTTGGTCTTCAGGAGCTTTTCCTAGGTCAAGACGAAGAAAGTCAGAGACATTTAGAGCACAATACATTGATGCAAAAGAACTCAAGTATGCTGGCATTCCCTTTCAGACATGTTTTGCAAGTTATTCCTACATTATTTGGCTACCAATAATTAACATCAAACAGATTGATCTTATACTTCGTATTTTACTTGATTTCTTTTGTTTTATTTCTAGAGTATCTGTTAATACTTGGAATGTTGGAGGGAAACTGCCACCAGAAGACTTAGATATTACAGACTGGCTTGATGTTGATAATCCTGCTGACATATATGTGATTGGGTAAGTCTTTCCAGATTATGCTCACATCTATAATTCATTCTTACTCGTGAATATAACTCCTTTTACTTTTATTGATTGTATATGGACAAAAATTCAGCTTAACAGTAGTTACCTATGATTCCCATACAGTTTTCAGGAGATCATACCTTTAAATGCTGGAAATATCTTTGGAGCTGAAGATAGCCGCCCAGTCCCAATATGGGAAAACATAATTCGTGGGACCCTCAATAAAATTCAACCTGAAAACAAATTCAAATGCTACAGTAACCCCTCTTCTCCATCACGGTTTAAACCATCTGATGATGCACCAGATATAGAAGATGAGGTGGTACTGGAAACTGATAGTGAGGGTGGGGAGGAAATCCACCCGTTCAATGACGAATCCAATTTTGATGACCTCATGGATGGTCCAATCGAGCTAAATGATGATTTGAGTACACTTGTGAGTATGCAAGATGTAGGGGACTCAGAGAGGCGTTATTCTTCGCAAAAAACACTAGACAGAGTAAATCGATTTTTAATTCAAGATTCTGAAGATAGTGTAAAAGAAGATATAGAAGATTCAGTTTTGAATAATAGTAAAAAGTTAACAAGAATACTTAGTGGGACCGAAAGGATAGGGTTGAGCTGGCCTGAGCCACCATTGGATCTACTGGCTCAGTGTGTATCAGTACCAGAGAGACCTGGCCCTTTGAAAACTGTTAAATCATTTAAAGCTTCTAAATCTTTTAGAACATATGCTTCTTTTAAGTCCTACGTAAATGTGGACAATCGGGTCATACCCGAGGAAACTTTGCTTGCTGATCTAAACCTTGATTCAACCATGTACCGTAAAAGGAGACCCCCATATGTTAGAATAGTAAGCAAGCAAATGGTTGGCATATGTATCACTATTTGGGTGCGTAGACAACTGAGGAAACATATCCAAAATGTACATGTGTCTGCTGTTGGTGTTGGTGTAATGGGGTACATAGGTAACAAGGTAAAGTTTGGAATTACATGCAGTTTTACTAAATATTTTTATTCTTTGACGCAAGCAACAGGTTTGTACTATTTCAGGGGTCTATTTCGGTGAGCATGTCAATATATCAAACACTCTTCTGTTTCATTTGTAGTCACCTAACTTCTGGTGAAAGGGATGCTGATGCAATTAAAAGAAATGCGGATGTTCATGAAATACATAAAAGGACACGTTTTAACACAATTTCAAATTCTAGTCTCCCCAAGAAGATAGAGAATCATGAGTAAGTATGATCTATCTTTATATTTCCTCATTATCTGTTCTCATAGGTAAGATTGATGGTGGCATGGTGCAAGCACAAATTTTCAATACAATTCACTAGTAACAAGGTCTGTAATTACATCAACTTATCAATCTTAGTGGGCGAACTGCATCAAATAGACACAAACTTCACACTTTCGTGATTTTAGCAATTACCTATAATTTAAACGCAAAATTAGAACCAACTTACAATTTTTACCAATTTTAGCAACCAACCTCATTTTAGCAAGTTTAATTTTTAAGTTGTTTATGTGGCATTGATTGATGCCATGTTAGCTGCCACATCAGCTATAAATATGCAAAAAATGCCTATGTGAAAATATGTAAATGTAATTCAAGTTCGTAAATTGATATTTTTCTTATAGTTCATGTTTAAAATAATTTTAAATTGTTACATTAGATACCACATGGAGTATACATATATACAAAAATGACAAATAAGATGCTATGTTGGCAACTTTTAGAAAAAATCACCATAAAACTGTCCTTCTAACAGTTGATAAGTCGTCCGTTATCGGTATATATAATGTAATCTAGTTAGTAAAATGAGTATTACTGTCCGAGTTGATTTTCTATTTTGTGGTAAAGCACTTGGACGAGCTTACTGAAACTTTTTGGCTATGTAGATCCTATGTAGTAGTCTAGGATAAGAACATCATAGTTTGAAAGAAGAATACTACTTTAGCTTGTTATTATTCTAATGTATGGTTTATGTCAAAACAATTGTCTTTTATGTCATTTGTAGCTCAACTTACAAATTTTCTTTTCTATGTTTCTAGGAGAATAATCTGGTTGGGCGACCTAAATTACCGTATCAATTTGTCATATGAGAAGACGCGTGACTTAATTTCTAAAAGTGAATGGACGACGTTGTTAGAATGTGATCAAGTAAGTTGGTATTACTGCTTAAATCTGTCCTTCAATATTAAATTGGTTATCTTGTATTCTTGTTCATTACAAGTTTTAGTTTCTTTGTATGCTTTAGCCTTTATGTAATATCCACTGATACTTTTTCCATCGTAAACGAGTGATTTAAAGTTGATTAAGCAAATATGAGTTGTTACATGTACACTATGCCATTAATCCTGTCAATAAGTCGGATTGGGTTGGATCAGCTGCACTAATTAATGGATCCTTATCTCACCTATTCATCAATTGACCATTACCTGATCCAGAAAACAACTATTCTAGATAGCTGGTTCATGATGCAAATCGACCCATTTGTTCTTTTGTTTTTCTTCACCTCAAATACTCGTCCTTGCACCTTCAATCCAGCTAAAAATAGAATCTTTTTATTATTTAAATGGATTGACCTGTGTATTAATGTTACCTGAATTGGTTTGATCTATTGGACTTTTTGCAGCTTGTTCGTGAGCTAAGAAAAGGGCGTGCATTTGATGGATGGTCAGAAGGCGTGTTAGATTTCCCACCAACTTACAAATACGAGAAAAATTCAGAAAAATATTGCGGTGAGGATCCTAAAGCGGGAAGACGAACTCCAGCATGGTATATATATTACTACTGAGCACATAAAATCCATGTAATGAAAAATTGTTTTGAAAATGGTCTGATGGATGTTTCTTTGAGTTCAGGTGTGACCGTATACTTTCGTTTGGGAAAGGAATTAGACAGTTAAGCTATAGAAGGTCTGAACTTAAGTTTTCAGATCACAGGCCGGTTAGTGCATCGTATATGATAGAGGTTGAAGTTTTCTCCCCAAGAAAGTTACAAAAGGCCCTCACATTCACTGATGCAGAGATTGAGAATGATGATGAAATTGTGTTAGATGCTGGAATAAGTTGCTTAAGATTAACCACTGAGGTTGGTCATATAATATCCTTAAAATTCAATTTCAAATAATAAAAGTCACTGACTTGATTGCATATAACATTTATGTTATGTATGACTCATGGATGGACTTTTGTTCCATGGCAGGATGCATATTGGAGTTGAGTTGACTCGGTGGTTTTTAACACAGGAACCATTTTCATTACTCCGATCACATGTAATATATGAGTTTCATTGATAGTCAAAGGTTACTTAATAAGGTACAGGCTACTTGTGTGTAAATTATGTTGTGTTCATTCAAAATTAGGTTCGCAAAGAAATGCCACCTTCAATAATGTTTTTTTTTTTAATATATTTGTTCAAGTGCATATAACATATATTCCATGTACTACTTTTGTTAAGATGTTCTTGTTGTAGTGTGTAAGTTGGACTATTGTATCATGGTTTTGTATGATAAAGAATTTGATTATGGCCATGCCTATATATTATATGTTATGATGGTGTGTGATAATATAATATTTTAGCCTCTGGTATCATTTTTCTTTAGATCATTTAGACATATAATATAATCCTCTTTATATATATAATATTATAAAGGGAAGTGTTCATTTAAAAGAACTTTATATAATGTTTATAGTTAAAGGTTATAGTTAAGTTTTAAGGAAATTGTGTAGTTGATATAACGTATAACAAAAGTATGGCATGTATGTATTAAACTATATATTGACTAGTTACATAATGACAAGGTAAAAGTATATATGACAAGCTAAGAACGTGAATGTGTGGTAATTTATTATAAACTTCATTGTTATACTTATCAGCCTATAAAGATTGTATTGTTGTTTGGTTTTTTTACCTTTCGGAATAAGACTCTTAAGCCTACAAAGATTTTATTTTTGTTTGGTTTGTTTTATCCAATGAAATAGAACTCTGAGAAAACTTACAATATCAAGAAAGTTATGTTGATTTGTGCGAAGCAACTTTATCCCTACCCAGATCTAAAGCTAGAGATAAGTTAAAGCACATTGTACAAGTTTTTATTTATCTTTAAATATGACATAATAAGAAGGAATTTTGTCATAATTATAACCTAATGTTGAGAGACAGATTTCATGCCCAACACAGGAGTATCAATAAATCGATGTGAAGTAAAGAATTTATAAAAAATACGGTTACGGATATTTACTTCCCACTTCCCTGGGTGTAAACTTCTTCAAAATTCAAAGTTAAACATATTTGAAAAGATGCACCAGCAGGGAATCGAACCCGGGTCTGTACCGTGGCAGGGTACTATTCTACCACTAGACCACTGGTGCTTTTGCAATCTATTTTCAATCATATCTGCCTAGTGCTCGAAAATAAAATGTTAGTTGACTCATTGTTCATTAGACTTTTATATGGTTTTGTGTATGATGCAAGAAAAAAGAGCATATATAATTCGTACATTAGTAATGATGAAACTACATTGGGGAGGTGGGTTAATTGATATCAAATTTTTTATTAGTTCCAATAACAACATATAATGCGTAAATTTCTAATGAAACCAAATTATTTTATGATTAACACCATTGTTTTCTAGGAAAAAAATATTTTCCCATTGCACATTGGTGCTAAAGAATTTGGGAGAATTATTCAATTACATACATCTCCTTATAAATTTGTAAAATTACAGAAAATGCATAACATATAATAGTCTTCGAACATGATTTGAAAAAATATGTAATTTTCTAAGTTTAGAGGGGGTGTATATGAAATTGCCTTAAAATTTTATAAGGTTTTTTGTAAGTTAAAAACGTAATTAAAATGTCATATAAAGATTTAAATAATTACTCTTGTGTTCGTTGTGTAGATTGAGGAACACTAGAATTAAAAACTCAAATCCCTAGTCAATTTTCATTTTCTTTTACCCATTTATTAATTAGTTCTACCGATTACAATGAAACATATTAGATATTCTTCAATCTATCGTTTATTGAATTTAACATTAGTTCTACTAGTTGCAACCCTGAGTATTGAGAGATCTTTTTATTCAATAACGCATGTAAAGACATATTTACATAATCAAAGAGTGATGAGGTTATAAATGATGCTTGTATTTGTCATATTGAAATAAACAGTTTCTTTCCAAACTTATCATATGACCCAAATAATTGTATTTGTCATATTGAAGTTTAAATAATTGATATGATCTATTATTTGTTAGAATTTACACGAAAATCAAATGTATAAATTAATTGTTTGAGAAGTCTTGCCCCAAACATAAACGACATCCCAAACTTATCATATGACCCAAAACTTACGTATCTCATATCTCAAATTTACCCTTAACTAGTTTTTCATAAAACCTCTCCTTTCTTAAAAGTTCACGAAGTCCATATAGGTGATAAGGGTTATTATCCATATTGTGTGCATCAAATGAACATAACATCAATGAACACAATTTTGCCAAGTCCATCTTAGTTAACTTAGTTATGAATAAGACATTGACGTGGTTTTTGATAAAGAATGCCTAAATCTAGTAGATCAATCAATATGGATTATCTTTATGCTACTAATTGAACCAAATATTGAGCTAACAATTGTCAAAGAAACCTAAACCAAAAGTGAATGTTTACATTGTATCATTACGAGTTGTTTAAATTATCTCGGGGCTTGCGTTTCTTGATTATAACTATGTTTGATATGGCAGAAGATTCAAATAAGAACTATATCATGCCTAAGTATTCTAAGCAGGATTTTATCCACCTCAAAGCCAATGCAAATGAACTATGATTAACTCAGCTCATCCTATAATTGAATCTATTATTGGTGATAAACCATTATCCTTAACCACAATATCAGATATCGACACTACAATGCAGATGGTACAAATTCAACGAAATAGTATAGAACTCAAGCAGACACCATAAAGTTCAAGCAAATAGCACAAATGTTAAAAAAACAAGTACACAATTCAATAACGGATTGTACATAATTCAATTCGGTAGAATAAATTTTGAAACGAACAACATATAACTTTTAAAAAGAAAACATGTTCTTATGTGAAGTCGGCTAGATCGGTAGACATTCGAGCGTGTTCTTGACGGGAGGATAAACAACAACAAAAACCAAGAGACAATCAATAACACGAACTATAATTTAATGATTTCATTGATAAAACCTAACGATTACAAGCTCGTTACAACATAAGAATCAAGACTCTTGGCAAGGGGAGATCGAGCATGATCTCCCCTTTCATCCGGCAACCCTAGGCTCCGGGCAGACTCCTCTCAAAACCCTTACCCTCTCTACACATTGAAACTGGTATATATAGGCCTCGGCCTATATTAGATGCAACTGGGCCCATTCGTGCGATTGGACCATGCGTATGGTTCAATCGTACGACTGGACCATGCGTATGGTTCAATCGTGCGACAGGACCATACTTATGGTTTAGTCTTACGAATGTCCCAATAGCATCTCTCAGTCGCACGGCTGGTCCATTAGCATGGCTCAGTCGTACGACTGAGTCTCATTCGCAGATGCTCCTGCGAATGACCCACTTTCATGTATTTACAACATATCAGGTGTATTACATTAAGCCTAGACTATTCGACAAGCGACGGACATACTATATATGACAATATATGCTCCAACATCTTAGCCTTCTTAGGCAAAATCTAGCTCTTAGGATAACCTTTTTACAAAGGTACAGAGGAGAATATGGTGAACAATTCAAATTGCATACAATCACACAAGGCTAATTATAGCCGATGACATTTACATAGGATATGAAAGATAAAAGCTTCAAGGAGCTTAACATGGTAAACATACAACAACCGAATTCTATCTAAATATAAATTGAAATTCAAATTTAAACCAATATTTATTTTATTTTAGTAGTATCTTTACTACGCCCCCGCAAGATAGAGGATCCGTCGGAGACTCCGATCTTGGTCCTAAGCCGTTGAAATGGACCCCGCCCGAGAGGTTTAGTGAGAACATCAGGGAGCTGGTCAGCAGAATGAATATGTAGAACCCTTAATGAATCGTCGACTATTTTTTCGCATACAAAGTGATAATCCAATGCTACGTGTTTCATGCGAGAATGGTATACAGGCTTTGCATATAAATAAGTAGCACCAGCATTATCACAAAAAATAGTTGGGGTATTAACGGATAATCCAAGTTCTAACAGGAGATTCTGTACCCATGAAAGTTCAGTTGCCTCGTTTGCTATGCCTTATATTTAGCCTCGGTAGAAGATCGAGAGACAAATTTTTGTCGTGTGGAGCGCCAAGATAGAATGTTAGAACCAAGGTAGATGATATAGGCAGTTTTGGAACGCCCCCCATCGTGGATATCACCCCAATCAGAATCAGTGAAAGCTTTGAGCTGAAGAGTAGACCCACGATTGAGGAACAACCAATGATGGATGGTACCTTTGAAATATCGGAGCACCCGTTTCAATGCTTGCCAATGGAGTTTAGTGGGTGCGTGCATATATTAGGACAATTTATTGACAGTAAATGAAACATCAGGCCGAGTAAAGGCAAGGTACTGAAGTGAACCGACTAGTTGGCGATAGGGATTCGGGTCAATGGTAGGCGAACCATCAACGGGAGATAATGTATTTGTGGAGCTCAAAGGTGTAGCCACGGGTTTGGCCCCATCCATTTTATACCTTGTAAGAAGATTTTGAATATGTGTATGTTGGGATAAGAATAAGCCAGTGGCTATGGGAATTACCTCGATACCAAGGAAGTGGCGCAACATCCTAAGATCTTTGATGGAGAATTTCTTAGAGAGTGCATGTATGATATGTTGCAACAGTGGAGGATTGTTACCGGTCAAGACAATATCATCAACATACACTATAAAATAAGAAATGAGGCCATCACGGTTATAGATAAAAAGAGAAGGATCGGCTAAGGATTTGCGAAACCCGAGTGTAGAGATTAATGAAGAGGCTGATGCAACCTAAACATCCAATATCTATCCTGCATGCTGCACAAGTGCAATGAAGAAGAATGCTTAGGAAGTTTTACACATGCAACAGAAAATACTCTAAGTGTGAAATCTTCCGAAGCCAAGACCAATATCTTCCGAAGCCAAATATGAAGTCTTCCAAAG
>BJCM01210352.1:0-15836 GCA_018326385.1 Flaveria bidentis
TACCGCTTACCTCTAGTACTGTGGCACCATGTTTAGCTGTCTATTTATAGACTTCGGTCCAGTAGCTAAATAGTTCGGGGTGTAGCATATGGTATGGGTACGGAAGATATCCGATGCGCAAGAAAAGATATAAAGATGAATGAACGAATGAAGAAGATAATAATGATATTATCTATGTGTACGTATGATGTATGATTGCATGAAAGAAAAGAACGGTTTTAACGAAAGAAAAGTATGTTTTATTTTATAAAACTAGAATTCACTCAGCAACGTTGACTTTGATGTGTTTCCAGTTGGCAGGTAATGATTGTTGACGATGGCACGAGGTGACTACTCAGCTCTTTTGAGATGGCATCCATTTATTTAACGCTTTTGTGAAGTAATGCAACAATGTATTTTGTAACTGATTGACGCTGTATAATTTGGCAAAAGTTTTTATAATGAAATGAGATGCCATTTTTGAATGTTTCCGCTGCAATATTTTTATGAAGCAAATGTAATTATATGTTTTATGTGCGATGAGGATCCAACTGTGAGCGTCCCGGGAACGGGGCCTTACAATGATCCCACCACGGTGGAAGGCTTCAAAAGACCTGATCAACAACGGTTTGATCACTTACTTCCTCCCCAAAACTCCTCTTTTGATTTACATTTTTCGTGACTCTTCACAGATAGTCGGCGACTGCTTCTCCATCTTTCATTTGTAGGGTCTCGAACTCCCTTCGTAGACTTTGTCATTTAACCGTTCGAACCTTCAACTCACCCTGGTACTCCGTATGAAGGAGAGTCCGAGCTTGTCGAGAGGTCGTAGCGGCAGCAATGCGGGAAAACACCTCATCGTGTCCTGCCTGCTGAATTAGCGACAGTGCACGTGCATCCTTTCTCGAGTTCTCTGCATGATTCTCACCTTCCTCATCGACTCCATTTGTTACAAAGCTCCATAAATCTTGAGATCTCAGAATTGTCTTCATCCAAATACTCCAAAATTCATAGCCTTCCCCTTTGAAAACTGGTAAAGGAGGTAAAGGCTGATTCACTGCATTGTTTTCCATCTAACGATTGATATCCTTGCACCCACTTGTTCACGAACCTGGCTCTGATACAAGATGTTGGATTAGAGAGCAAAGAGACCTTATGTAGACTTAATGGAAAATACAAAGACTTTGCTTCTTCAACACTCCATCAACCATTACTTCTATTACTGAAAAGAAACAAGACTTTATCGTCTTGATACAGACCCCATGATCAGAAAAGAAAGGAAACATTACCCCACTGCTGACATATTAACTACTACACTACTACATACTCCTACATGGCATAACTGCCTTCTTTGAATAAGTCAAGAACATGCAAGCAACAAAGTAACACAATATGAAATATACAATTAACAACTATTAGAATTAATTCAACAAGCCTGTATTGAAACTTGTTACACAGGCTAAGGTTGAACCTGAACGGGCAGTTTGTAAGCTGTTAGTAACCTGCCTCGTTCAAAATGGTTTGACCAGGACTGAACCAGTCAAATAGTTAGAACCGAACTGATCACCTCCTCTCCAAAAACCGGTTTGGCTTTACTGTTCCCTAACCCGAACCGGGTTTGACTTTCTTTGACCCAAACTGGAACCAGACCTGGAAAAAAAACCAGTAGCATAGTCATGCACTGGATCTGACAGTAAGCTTGTTTTTGGACCTTTTGGTCTTCTGTTATGGTGAGGTAGTGATTAAACAATGAATTTCAGATTACATAAATAATTTTAAGCTCTAGTTTTTTTTATGTTTGTGCATTGTGCCTCTGGTCTAGCATAATCATATCCCTAAGAAACAATTGTTTATTTAATTTGGTAGATGTATCTTCTAAGCAAAAGTCTCTTGCAGTTTTCTCATTCTACAATTCAAATAAATTTATATTATGTATAACGATCTCCAAGTCAAATTTCAATGTTAATAGCAAAGAAAATTAACAAAACAACTATGTGATCTAAGAGTCAAATAACAGGATGCAAATATATATTTAAAATCTTGACTTGAATTTTCCAAATCAAGTTTTGACCGCGAGTCTTCCTCTATGCTCATCTAATTGCTATACATACTTATAATTTGTAGTAATCCTCCAATTTTAAGCTAAAACATGTATCTAATACTTTCTCATCTTTTTGTATTTTTCATCATCATTCTTCCTCTCTCATATGGAACTGATACTTTAGATGCAAGTCAATCTCTCTTTGGAGACCAGACACTCGTCTCTCGCGGTGGAAATTTCGAAATGGGCTTCTTTAAACCAGGTAAGTCATCAAACTATTACATAGGAATATGGTACAAAAAAGTCAAACCAACAAGAATAGTGTGGGTAGCAAATAGACAAACACCTATCTCAGATAGATTCTCATCTAACTTGAAGATCATAGATGGTAACTTGGTGCTTTTGAATGAATCAAACACCCAAATATGGTCAACAAACATGAGTTCTACTGCTGCACCTGCATCAGTAGTTCTTCTTGATGGTGGTAATTTAGTTTTAAGATATGGGTGGTCGAATTCAAGCGCGCCAATTTGGCAAAGTTTTGATCATCCAACAGATACTGTGTTGTCTGGTAGTAAGTTAGGATACGACAAGCGTACGAATACAAAGCAGGTTCTTACTTCATGGAGAAGTGAAGAAGATCCTGCAGTGGGACTGTTTTCTTTGGAGGTTGATCAAAATGAGAAGCAGTATGTTCTCAAGTGGAATAGATCTGTGGAGTATTGGGCTGGTGGACAATGGAATGCTCATACTCAAACATTTAGCTTAGTACCTAATATGAGGTTGAATTATAGTTATAACTATAGTTTCAACTATATTGACAATGAAAATGAGAGTTATTTTACATATTCTATATATAATAATCCTTCAGTTATTCCTACGTTTGTTATAGACAGTTCAGGGCAGATTCGGAAGTGGTTATGGTCGGAAAGCATCGGGAAGTGGAACTTGTTTTGGACTCAACCACAAGAGTTATGCCAAGTATATGCTTATTGCGGGGCCTTTGGCGTTTGCAATCATGAAAGTTTGCAGTTTTGTAACTGTTTGACTGCTTTTGAACCTGCGTCACAGAGTGATTGGAAGACTGGTGATTTCACTGGTGGATGTGTTAGAAAAACCGCGCTGAAATGTGGAGTTAAAGAAGAAAAACCTGGGTTTGTTCCAAGTTATGTCCCGGTGAAGTATCTTTCTTTATTTCTTGGAAACGAGACTCCTTCAACGAATGAATCAGCATGTAGAAATTCTTGCTTGGATGACTGCAGTTGTGATGCATATAGATTTAGCTTCGATACATGTCGGCTTTGGAATAATGAGAAAAGGTATAACATACCACATTTGTTTGTTTCGGATGATTCAACAGTAGAGAAATTTATGCTTAACATCAAAGTTGCTTCTAAAGATATACCGCTTCTTATGAAGAATAGTCATAAAAAGAACAAAAAAGTCAATCTGTATGCTGTTTTCGGGCCCATGGCAGGCATCGTTTTTGTCTTGGGTCTAATTTTTCTTATAATCTATAGAAAAAAGAGGATACTGATTAGAAAAATGACAATGGAAGGATCTTTGGTGGCATTTGTCTACAGAGATTTACAAATAGCAACCAAAAATTTCTCAGATAAACTGGGAGGAGGTGGTTTTGGGTCTGTTTTTAAGGGTGTACTGCATGATTCGTCCATTGTGGCAGTGAAAAAACTCGAAAGCATGAGCCAAGGAGAGAAAGAATTCAGAACTGAAGTCAGCACCATTGGGACCATCCAACATGTAAATCTTGTACGCCTTCGTGGGTTCTGCGCGCACCATAACAGTAAACTGTTGGTGTATGATTACATGCCAAATGGTTCTCTACATTCCCATCTTTTCCATGACAAACAAGATAATCCTCTATCATGGAAAATAAGGTATCAAATTGCTCTTGGAATAGCTAGAGGGTTAGTTTATCTTCATGAGAAGTGTAGAGACTGTATAATCCACTGTGACATAAAGCCAGAGAACATTCTTTTGGATGCCGATTACTGTCCCAAAATAGCAGATTTTGGTCTGGCAAAGTTCATGGGTAGAGACTTTAGTAGGGTCTTGACAACTATGAGAGGAACACGAGGATATCTAGCTCCCGAATGGCTATTGGGTCTGGCGATCACTGCAAAAGCAGATGTTTTTAGCTATGGAATGATGCTTTTTGAACTAGTACATGGTCAGAGGAATTCACATCAATCTGAAGATTTTAGTTTTACATTCTTCCCTAGTGTGGCTGCAAATGTTGTGATCACGGGCGGTGATATCCTTAGCCTGCTGGATAGGAGGTTAAATAGGGAAGCTAGTGTTGAAGAAGTCACAAAAGTTTTAAAAGTTGCATATTGGTGTATACAAGATGAGGAAGACAACAGGCCTTCAATGAGTCAGGTGGAACAAATTCTTGAAGGGGTTTTGGATGTGGGCATGCCTCCAATCCCTCAGTCTGTCATGTTTTTTGCCGAGAACTCGGAGCATGTGCTTTTCTTCACTGATGGTGATTCGACCCCGTCTAATATTTCATCTTCTTGAAGGAAATCTTGTTATGACTTTGTTATTGTAATTTTATACTCTGTATAATTATAGAATATAGGAGTCACTGGTTTTTTAAAGCCCTGTATTTTACCTTTTGTGGTAAATTGATTGATATGATGGAGAGTACGCGTGACATACTACACTCGACTAGACTGAGCTAGGAGAGATATATTTTTAACTTTTTGTTTTCTTTGTATTTACATTTTACAACTTAATTTGTCCCAAGCTGCTTACTCTCTTCTTTGGCTCTCTGAGTTTCGGGATCTGATTCATTGTTCTTCCCATATTTGTATATGTTTATCGAGTGATTGTAAATACTCTGAACAGATTTGCAGTCTTGTTTTGAGTGTGAACTTATGAATGATTTTGATTATAGCAGTGTTTAGAAGTCTTTTTTTAACAAAAAGTTGATCACTCTAAATTTAAAGTTGCATTTTGTTGTGTATAAATATTCAAATAGCTCATTTTGTTATGTATGGTCTGGGGGACATGTTGTTTCTGAGGCTGAGGTTGTCTCGGGTGCTGCTGTTGTCGCCATCCTGTTTGTTTGAGTGCTGGTAGTCGTGGTTCAGTTGCTGTTAAACGAGCTAAGGATAAGCGGGTGCCACTGTTGGTTTCAATTTGTGAAATGACCATTCGAATACAATGAAGAAAATTGAAAGGGGAAACTGATTGTAAAATACTGTTTTTTCATACATTGAATAAACTGATTACAAGACATTTTTCTATCAAACCTATTTAACTATTCATTTGTCAATATCATGACCATCAATGTCAGACTTTTTCTTAGGAGAAAAAAGATTACTTACTACTTGTTATGTTGATCTTATGTCTTTATCCTATATTATAAGCTTTTCACAACACCGTAGAAGTTGAACCATTGACTGTGAACTTGCATTCTTTTCAATTTGTTTGAATGATTAATCAACAACCACAGTTAATAAACCACTTATTTTTTATTCATTTCTGCATGTGTACCATCTATCTTCTTCACTAGATTGTGTATCAGCAATGTTGTTCACAAAAAAACCGACAGTTGTAATGGAGTTTATGTTCTTCTTGTGTTTATGTTTCACCATTATTTTCTCATCTGCAGATGACACCATATCTGCAAACAATTCACTATCTGGAGATGAAACAATCATTTCCAAAGGTGAAATCTTTGAGTTGGGCTTCTTCAAAGCAGGTAACTCGTCGAATTACTACGTAGGAATCTGGTACAAAAAGTACTCTTCGAATCCTCCTACCATAGTTTGGGTAGCCAATAGAGAAACACCTGTATCTGATAGATTTAGTTCCGAGTTAAAAGTTGTAGATGGTAACTTAGTGCTGTTTAATGAGTCTAAGTTACTAATTTGGTCCACAAATGTCACCTCCACAATGAGTTTAAACTCTACAACCGCGATCATTCTTGATGATGGTAACTTAGTCTTAAGAGATGGGTTGAATTCAGTCGAGCCCATTTGGCAAAGTTTCGATCACCCTGCGCATAGTTGGTTGTCTGGTGCAAAGTTTTCTTATAATAAGAGAACAAACAAAAGTCAGGTTCTTACTTCATGGAAAAGCATAGATAATCCTGCTGCAGGACTTTACTCATTCGAGCTTGTCCCGACTCAAAAGGTGTTTGTTATCAAGTGGAATGGATCCCAACAGTATTGGGACACAGGGTCTTGGGATCCATTGATGGTCAATGATTTTTATAATTTCAGCTATCAAACAAATGATAATGAGAGTTACTTCACCTACGCTGCGTATAATCCTACGGTTGTATCAAGATTCTTCATGGATGTTACTGGTCAACTTCAGCAGCAAACATGGTTAGATTCTACCAAACAATGGAATGTGTTCTGGGCTCAACCTGAAGAGCGGTGTAAGGTCTACGCATTATGCGGGGCTTTTGGTTCTTGCAGGCAGACTGGATTGTCATTCTGTAACTGCTTGACTGGCTTCGAGCCTAGATCAGAGCTCGAATGGAATCAGAGTGACTTCTCTGGTGGCTGTGTGAGGAAAACTAGTTTGATTTGTGGAAGAAACACGGAAAAGATTGATTTTCTCATGATTAAAGTCACAAGCTTACCCCTAAACTATACTTCTGTTGCAGTTAAGACTAGTGGAGAATGTCGAACCAACTGTTTAAACCGTTGCTCGTGTAATGCTTTCTCTTTCTCTTTCGTCGACAACACTTGTTCAGTTTGGGATGGAGAGCTCTTGAATCTCTCAGAAGATAATGCCAATGGGAAAACTATATATGTCAAAGTTTCTTCAAAAGAGCTTCCAAGCCATAAAAAGCATAATAGGGTCACCATGGTTGCTGTAGTTGCATCCGTTGGCGGTGTTGTTCTTCTCTTTGGTCTATTTATGCTAGTTGTTTATACGAAAAAGCGGAGACTAGTTAGAAAGACGACGATGGAGGGATCCTTGGTGGCGTTTGTCTACAGAGATTTGCAAACAGCCACCAAGAATTTCTCGAATAAGTTAGGAGGAGGTGGTTTTGGGTCTGTTTTTAAGGGGGTCCTTTATGATTCATCCATTGTGGCGGTGAAAAAACTCCAAAGTGTCAGCCAAGGGGATAAGCAGTTCAGGAGTGAAGTCAGCACAATTGGGACGATCCAACATGTTAATCTTGTACGTCTTCGTGGGTTCTGCGCACAAGGTAACCACAAGTTGTTGGTGTATGATTACATGCCGAATGGTTCTCTACATTCCCATCTGTTCCATGAAAAACGAGATGATGTTCATGTTTTAAACTGGGAAACAAGGTATCAGATTGCAGTTGGAACCGCAAGAGGGTTAGTTTACCTTCATGAAAGGTGCAGAGACTGTATAATCCACTGTGACATAAAGCCAGAAAATATTCTTTTAGACGCCGATTTCTGCCCAAAAGTTGGAGACTTTGGTCTGGCAAAGCTTATGGGTCGAGAATTTAGTCGGGTCCTGACAACTATAAGAGGGACAAGAGGGTATCTAGCCCCCGAATGGTTATCAGGGGTGGCTGTCACAGCCAAAGCTGATGTTTATAGCTACGGAATGATGCTTTTTGAGTTAGTAAGCGGTAAGAGAAATATCGAGCAATATGAAGATTCGAGCATTACATTCTTTCCTAGTTCGGCTGCAAATGTTGTTACTGCAGGAGGTGATATCCTAAGCCTGCTCGACAGCAGGTTGAATGGCAAAGCTAATGTTGAACAAGTCATGCGAATTTGCAAAGTTGCTTACTGGTGTATTCAAGATGACGCCGACAGTAGGCCTTTTATGAGTCAGGTGGAACAGATTCTTGAAAGGAATTTAGATGTGAAGATGCCTCCTATTCCACAATCTGTCCATTTTTTTGTTGATAACACCGAGCCTCTTGTTTTCGTCAAATCATCCTCAATTCGAAGTTCACAAGTACAGAACGTTTCGTCAAGTGGTGATTCCCAGCCAAAAAGCGCGTCTTCTTGAAAGTATGTTTCACATGGGTTTCGACACGCCTCATATACTTTGGCTGCTTTGGCTGCTTTCCAACCCTTGATTTGCGCTTTGGCTGCTTTTCGAGCGTCAATTTATGTTTTCGGTCTCCCCGCTTTGTCTTTTGTTGGTGACAGTCTTGGTGGTTGCATGTCGGGCTCCCTTATTTGTTTTAGGTTGCCCAAGTCTGATGTTCGAATTGGCTATTAATTGTTGTGGTAGGGGTGTGTCTGTTGTTGTGTCGTCCTTTATGGTTGATGTGGTACTAATTTCATTGTGATATTGGGGTTTTCATGACTTGGTGTTTATATTGTAACTGTCGATGTTTTGGTTTTTTCTATGTTATATTGGGGTTTTCAGATCTGGTTTGAGTTAGTGTTTGATGATGATTTGGTTTGATGATACTATGGTCATGCTTACCTAAGACTTTATTGTTCTGGTTGTCAATGATGTTGAGCTTTAGCTCGTTTGAGACCATGTTTACACACAATATATTATTATACTCTATAGTTGTTAAACTGAATGAACAGTTGTTGCATCGATTTGTTAACAATGATACGTTGAGACTTTGTTATTGTTATTTGCTGATGTCGATGATGATTGATGCATGTTCATCTGAGACCTTTAGTCGATGATGTTGGACTTTACGTCTTCTGAGACTGTTGGTTTGCAGGTTATAATCTGATGAGGCTTTGTTGGTATGTTGGTGATATGATCCTGTTGGGTAAGATTATTTTTTTCTAACCTCGATCATGATGGATTTCTGCCCATATGAGACCCTTCATTCTGGTTGGTCGCGGTCGTGATGATATACCATAACCCGTGTCGGTTGCCTTGGCTTTGCAAACATTTCCGGTGTGCAGCCGCAACCATATATGGTTCTGAGCTGCGCTATACAAGATAAGACATATGATGCGCAACACTCATAATATTCAGAAGATATGGGTTGTCTGAGTCTTTGTTTACCTCGGCACTATGATGCGCAACACTCGTGCGGGGTCAAACTATAGTTAAAATTTAAGTCATAACATCTTTTAGAGTTTTTATTTGTTTATATTGATGTTGATGCAGGAGAAATGGAGTCCAATTGGTTGCTTCATATATTAAAATTCTTTATTCAATATGCCACATGAATTAAAATTTTAAGCTAATTTGTTGTTCAAAAGTAAGATGAATGAAGCAAAAAAGCCCCAAGAATTAAATTATTTAAGAATGGGCAGTAGCCCACGTGTATATTGAAAAATATGTAATGGGATTGGGCATGCCTTGCAAACAATACAATATTACAAGTTCACGTAATAAAAAGCCCAATATATTTATGGACTTTCATAAAAAATCCCATGGTACGAATTAAGCAGGGCCTTAGGATTAAAGGAGTTGGACGACTGTTTTTGGGGGGATCGCATGGCTGCAATCGGATCGAAAACAAGGCAACGTGGTTTGGCATGTGAGTCAAGACTAGTAACGAAAACGGGAGTTTTGCTAGTTAATTTTAATGAGAGTCTGTATAGTCATAGTATATGAATTCTTTTTTACTATGATTGGCTAATCTTTTTCGTGATAATCATCAACTGATGGGTTTCTGTAAGGTTTATATTTATATTGTTTAACCTAGGTTTTTCGATTGGTATTGCAGTGACAATATAGATTCAATTGTAGTTGGTTATTTTAAATGAATTGTGTATGTTTTAAACATCTGTTTATTATTATTCGATTTCTGTTTTCTTGCATCGTGAGCAGTTTGACAATTAGAGGGGTGTTTGACATTTATGGTTGGGTAATTAGACGTATGAGTAAGTATTAAAAACTTGTCATTGATTATCACTTTAGCTAAACTAATACAAGTTCATGTATATGTGTTCTTCATGCTAGGTTAACAAGTTTGTATGAATCTTTGAACCCAGATCCAGACGTGATTGCCTTTCGTATTATAAGTTTTCAAAATTGTGTTTTCGTGCTTAATTATTTTCTTAGTTAATTGTGTTTTGGTATATTAGTTTATACTAAACCAACAAGTTCTCAAATCCAGTTTAGTTAAGTTAATTAATTATTAGGTTTAGTATACAAAACATGTAATATTAACCTCATGCTCCTCGTGGATTCGACACCTCACTTACCCTAGCTACTGAGTTTAATTAGGTTTTTTACATGACCCCAACGATAGGTAATCAGTTATCATCTTAGTGTCCAAGTTAGAGGCAGAGGATGCATAAAACGGTTATTTCATAAAGATTAGTGCAGTTATAATGGGTTTGAGGTCTAAAAGCCTGCATGACGAAACAAGTTAGGTTCGGTTTGTAGATGATTTTAATCGGTTAGAAACCATTTTTTATTAGTGGTTAAAACAACGGTTCCAAATAGTTAGTGTTCTTAATACTTCAAACCCGATACAAATAATTAGGTTGGATCAGGTCAGGTTAAAAAATGATTACGGCTAACCGATTATATATCTAGTTAGAGGTGAGTTGAGCATGGTCAGTCAACTTATTTCAGGGCGTCAAGCCAGATTTTAATATGATGTTAATATCGTCTTACATTGAAGAATATAATAGATAAAACATTAAGTTATCGTATAATATTAGATATTCATTATATTATGTATTTATATCCAATCACATTGACCTATCGGAAGTATCCTAAATTTATGGCCGAGTCGAGTCGAGCAAGGGTAGGCTTGGGTTCGTCTTGTTTAAAATTTAAGCCAAGTCAAGCCGGCTGACTCGTTTACTTATAGAAAATTAATATTGTTATTTTACAAATATTCATATACAAGGAAAGATTCAAATGAGGACTCACCTTTTTTGTTAGAACTCTAGTAACTAATGTACGACACAATTTTTCCATAGCAAAATGGTGAATAATAAAAACAAATTTAAAAGAATTATAAAACAATAAATAACATAAATAAAAAAAATAATACACAAAAATCTTTCCCTCTTTAATAATTTTTTAAAAAAAATAACAAAAACTTATTTTTTTACGAAATTCATTCTACACATTTGTAATACCGGATGTATGCATGTGTAAAACCGGAATTTAAACATGTGTAGAACTGGATTTACACATGTACATAACCATATTTACACATGTGTAAATAATGGGTGGACGAGTTAAAAAAAATATATTTACATGGTACGCGTTGAAAGATAAAAAATACTGAAATTAATGGTGAAATTGTTTTAAAAAAATAATATCGTGATTAAAAGTTATGAACGTTTAGTGTTTAGGGTTTGTAGATGGTAAGCGGCGTGTCCATTTCCTTTTGAAGATTCTTCCAGAAGACTTAATCGGGTTATCACGATCCGATATGATTCACATAAGGGCCCTGCCACAATTTCAATCATATATAGCTTCTCTATTTTGTAGTCTTCTTGAATTGGTAAGTAATAGGGTGAATCTCGTCATCTGATCCACTATAACCCAAATCAAGTCATGTCTGCTCTTGTCCTTGGCAACTTATCATCATTAAATATTCTCCTATTTCTACTTAGAGATTTTTGACTGTTGTAGTAAAGCTGATGTCTTTTGATGTTTAGCTTTAAATTTGGAGTAGGTTAAACATCCGCTAACATAAGTAGGAATATCTTTCTTCAAACTTGGCCACTAATATAATTCCTTAAGATCCTGATATATCTAGTCCATGCCAGGATGAATGAAGTATCTCGACTTATATGCCTCATTCATAACCAGTTTTCGTACAATATGTCCTACCATCCTCCTTGCGTTCTAATTGTTTATCTAAACCAAGAAACTCCTCTCTTGCAATATTCACCTCCTAAAATGGCTCACCCTGTGCTGATAAGATCCGAGCCTTTAGGTTTGATTGGATGGTCATTCCCACTTCTCTTGAACGTAAGTGTTTTAACATGCTCCTTCCTGCCCAACGTATTAGCCACCACATTCACCTTGTATGGGTGATGTAAAATCTCACAATCATAATCACTGTGAAGTTCAACGCATCGTCTCTAACGCATGTTTAGTTCTTTTTGATCAATAATGTATTGGAGGCTCTTATGGTTGGTGTAGCTCACAGACTTTGTTTTGTACATATAGTGACTCCAAATCTTAAATGCAAACATTACACCACCAAATTCCAAATCACACGTCATATAATTCCTTTCCTGATTTTTGAGCTGTCAAGAGGCATAGGCACTTTGTAGAGATTGTATGAAGAGGCTGATGCAACCCAAACACCTAAAGTCTCTCCTGCATGCTGCACAAGTACATTGAAGAAGAATGCTTCGGAAGTTCCACACATGCAACATAAATATTCTAAGTGTGAAATCTTCCGAAGCCAAGACCAATATCTTCCGAAGCCAAAGATGAAGTCTTCCAAAGCTTCAATAGACAAAGTCTTCCGAAGCCAACACCTGAAGACAGATTTCTTTCGAAGACTTTTAACAACATGCTTTATCTAATGTACATTTCCATAAAGCTGGACCCCATTCCGTTGCAACTCTGTAAAGTCACCAACTTACATGAGTTGGTGAAAAGGTCCATGCTTTTGGTAGCTGTACATTGAGGTCTTGGTCTGTAACTTTCTACTTCATGTACTTTATCCTTTTTGTAATACATAAGGATGTGAGCTATGGTATGTCATAGTCACTAGTCAAAAGACAATCTGCCTTTTGACTCTTCAATTGATTTTGTTTTGTGTCTAGTCAATTGTATCCAGATGGCTTTCAAAGTATGGCCGGCTGTAGGATGTAGTATAAGTATCTCATGTTCTTATAACTTTCTAATATGCTTTGTAACACTTGTAATAGAACTTGAGAAAGCAATATACTGCAATCTTGAAAACCATCTACTTGTGTATCTTGTTCTCTTGTTCTATCTCTTACTTACTTACTTACTTGTGTTCTTAGTATCATCTATTGTGGTTAATCCAGTTTACTGTTTGATTAAGTTAAGTTGCTCTCCTCTTTGTGTTGTTGTGCTGTAAGTGACCACTCTTCACCGGTCCTGCACACTTACCTTATCCTTTTGCATTAGAATACAACCAAGTCCTTGATATAATGTGTCACAGAATACTGCAAAATCATTTGACCCCGTAGGAAGAGTCAATATTGGAGTGTTACACAACTTATCCTTTAATGTTTGAAAGCCTCTTTTTGGCTAGATTCCTAATCAAATTTCTTATTCTTCTAGCTTACCATTGTCAATGACTGAGTGATATTCAAGAAACTTGCAATAAACCATCGGTAGTATCCATCCAATCCTAAGAACTATCGAATTCCCGAAGGTATCCTGGGTGTATCGAATTCAGACATTTGCTCACGAAACAAACAGTCTGAACCATTAAGTGTTGAACCATTCAAACATCTGAACCGGTAAGAGGCTGATTAAGACGCTACCAAACAACCCCTAAGTTGGAATTTAAGCATAGTGGACTTAATTTCATGTCTAGATCGATAGAACTAGTAAAGATCCAACTTCAACAAAACAATCAGATGCATCAGACCCGGTTGACAATTTCAAGTACTCATGTGCCACCATAAGTCGAAGCTAAGTATGAAGGGGGAGCCCCTAAACCTGACACCAAGACAAACGAACAAACACAAACAATAAAAGACCTACCCCTTCGATGCTCTAACAGACCCATATTCTGCCTTAAAAGTTCAATGACTATCTGATGTATGATGAAGGTGAACTACTATTATTAGGGAGAACAAAAAAACTTTGATCAAGTAAAAAAATTTGAAGTCTCGTACGAAGCAATGTAAGCAAAACTAACCTCCATAGAAGAGAATGACAATTGGGAATTATGTGAACCACCTATTGCTGCCAAACTGGTCGGTGGATATTTAAACTCAAGACGGATGCCAATGAATTCATAAGAAATCACAAAGCTAGATTGGTAGCAAAGGGCTACTCACAAAAAGCATGTGATAGATTTTGACGAGGTGTTTGCACCAATGGCAAGGCTCAAAACAATACGATTTCTACTTGCCATTGTAGCCAATGATGGATGGTAAGTACATAGGGTGGATGTCAAGACAACATTTTTAAATGTTAACTTGAGAGAAGATTATGTGAAATAGCCCAAAAGTTTGAAAGTAAAGGCACATGAACACAAAATTTATTGATTAAAGAAAACATTCTATGGCTTGGATCAAGCCTCGAGAGCCTAAAATGAGAAGCTAGATAAAAGAGAAAATATTAGACTTTAAACGATGTGAGAGGGAACAATTAGTGTACAAAAGAATGAGAAAGACTACACTCATAATTGTCGAGATTTACGTTGCCAACCTAGTTGTAACTAGAAACAGTAAAGTCGATACAGAAACATTTAAACAACAAATGAAGGTTGAATTCAGAATGAATGATCTCGGGTAGCTTTTATACTAATGGGGTATTGAATTAATCCAAGAAAATAGAAGGATCATGCTCAAGCAATCAATTTATGCAAACAAGATACTACAAAAAAAAGAGGTATGATTAATTGCAACCCAGCAAGAGTGCCTATGCAACCTCAATTACAAGTGGCAAAAGATAATGAAACTAGAGAGGTAAATGGTACGCATTACCCAAGTTTAGTTGGTAGTCTGAGGTATCTCTTACATATCCATCCAAATAAAAGCTTCTTTGTTGGATCCATGAGAAAATACAAAGAGACCCGCATGAATCTCACTACTAGAAAACTGCTCTATTTGTTACGTAAATTTCTGACGCAAAATTTTGTGTCGAAATTAACGACACAATTGCGACACATATACTACAAAAACTGAAACCCTAAATTTTTATCAAACTTTCGACAAGAAAGCAACAAAATTTTACAAACTAAAGATTTTGTCGCTGATGCGTAGTCAATTTCCGACACAATGCTAACCCAAGTGAATTAAAATCGTATTAATCAATGATTATTTCACAAATGGGTAGGAAAATGATATTAACAATAATACCATTGGTAATTTATAAAAATAACAAAACAAAAACACTAGAAATTATAAATTTCGTCGCAAATGTATAACATGATTTACTACACGTTTGTAACGCTATATATTATTTTATTGTTATTATCATGTTTTTGTTATTTTTGTTCTTTATTTTCACACACACACATAAACACACACACACACATATATATATATACATATATATATATATATATATAATTATTATTATTATTAAATGAATTTACTAATAATAACATTGTGTATTATTACTACTAGTAGTATTAGTATTAGTAATGAAAATAACATTGTGTCGGAAATGTGTTACAGTTTCTGACGCATTTATGACAAAAAACAGCTAACCATAGAAATATAAAGTATAGAGATATTAATATAAATGAAAATAACATTGTGTTGAGAGGAGTTACAACAACAAATCCAAATGCAAATCTGGTTTGAAGAGAAGATGAGGGCAATGGAGGAGTTACAACAACATACAAGCACAACAAACTTGACATTAGATGCAACAAATGCAAAAAATATTAAAAAAACAATTACATGATTTCATGAGTAAGTGAAAGCAAGCTTTGGTAATTACTAGTAGTTTTGTTATCTAGATATATTACTTTTGTAGTTGAAAGTTTAAACGTACTTAAACGATTGTTGTACTTTGTATTATTTATATTGCAGGATCGTTGAAGGCTTGCAATTTACAACACAACAACACAATGAGGAGAGTAACTCAAACTCAATCAAACAGTGAACTGGATTAACCACACAGGATGATACTAAGAACACAAGTAATTATATGAGACAGAACCAAAAGAACACAACACAAGGAAATGGTTTTTCAAGATTGCAGTATATTGTTTTCTCAGGTTCTATTACAAGCGTTACAAAGCATATGTTAAGTTACAAGAACACGAGAATAC
>BJCM01210353.1:0-21438 GCA_018326385.1 Flaveria bidentis
TATTTTTTTATGAAAGAGGGAAAGTTGAGGAACATTTTTGTGTTTTTATTTTTTTTATTTTTATGTTATTTTTTTATTTATAAAATTTTAAAATATGTTTTTGTTAATTATAATTTTGCCATTGAGAACTAGTGGTTAAGATTGGTTCCTAGAGTTCTCACAAAAAAACTAGTTCTCATTTGATCTTTCCCCTCTATATATATATATATATGAAGTAAAAGCGAGCAAACCCCTGATTACTTGTGGCCGTTGTTTATTAGTTGAAAACATATTGTGTTCGTAGAGGTGTTTTTGCAGATTGAACAAACCCCTGATTACATGAAAACGATTTAATTACCATATTCATGATTTGTATTCAAATGACCTCTTTTGACTTTTGTTAACAATGACTTTTTAAAGATTTCATTAAGGGAATATTACCATGATGGTGAAAGGTGATTAGCTTTACCAAAATGGACAAGAGTTTTCGAAGTTCATGATCCAATTAATCTCAGTCGTACATTTTGAACATTTTCAACCTACAGGCTAAGCAAGTGCGTTAGGCACTGAAATAAAATTAAGAAATTCTGCACGTGGCTGATTTTCAGACATGTTACATATAAAATTATAGGCGGAACTAGCCCTTATGCTTAATCCACAAATTATGGGTTAAAACCTTAATCAAAAGTTATGGGCTAGAACTTAAGAGTTTTAGCCAACAATTTATGGGCTAGAGCCTAGGGTTTTTTTCTTCATAATTTGTGGGCTAGAGCCTTGAGTCTTTAATCCAAAATTTTATTGGTCAAAGCCTATAGCCTATAAGATTAAGCAATAAGTTATGGAATATAGCCTACAAGATTAAAACACAAGTTATAGGTTAAATCTTGCATGCTTAATTCATATTTTAAAGGCTACAATCTAGAGGTTTAATCTACAAGTTACGGCCTAAAGCCTATGGGTATATTTCGGTATAGTCTATCTAATACAAAAATACAAAAATACAGATGTCATGGAATACTAGAGGGTAAATAGTATTATAGAATTAGACAAAACATGTAGTGTGTAGCCCATAAATTGTGGATTAAGCAGGGAGGCTTTAGCGTATAAATTCTAGATTAAGCCTCTAGGTTCTAAAGTATAAACTATGGATTTGACTTGCAGGCTCTGGCTCTTAACCTTTGGATTAATTCTATAAGCTATAGCTCATAACTAGTGGATTAAAACTGTGAGCTAACTCAATCTTTAACTTTACATGCGGCATGTCCTATAATCCACCACATGTGGATTTTCCTTTATTTCGATGCTTAATGCGTCGGCTTAGCCGATCGCCTATAGGTTAAAAATGTGTGAAATGGATGAGTGAGGTTGGATGGATCATGCATGACCATTAAATTTGTAGGCTGAAATTCATGACGTTCTAATTGGAAAAATAAAAAAAAAATTGTTCTTGCCTATTTTTAAAATTCCCTTTTAGTAAATTTTTTATTTTTATTTATGCTTCGTTTCCCATTTGAGTTTTCAATGGGAGTTCTTCTTTCAACTTTATTAGCAAGTAATATTTCACATGTGATTCTTGTTCTTACTTCATACAAACTATGAAACCAAAATGGAGCCAAACTACTCGGTTTGTTTCAATTTTATCTTTCATTGTTGAACTTTTGTGTTTTCCTCGGATTGGTTTTTGACCTAATAACCATCAAATAAGGACTTAGTTATAGTAAATTATTATTTCTAGTATAAGTTCACTGGCGGAGGTACTTATCGATGATCAGGGTCAGAACTATGAGCAACGAATAGTAGACGATTTCATGTTTACCTCCTAATATTTTTTTTTGGAAAATGTAATTGATTGTTTATGAAAGATTTTATTTTTATTATGTTTTTATAATGACAATGTATTTTATTATCGTGTCGTATTTTTTATGTGGCCATTTTTTCTCGAACCGACTTGCCCACCCCAGAAATTCTGATGTCTATCATCACAAAACTGAGTGGAAGTTCTCTTATAAAACCAAATCACACCCAATCTTCTCCAATCCGAACAACCTTTTGAGAGAATCCAATGATTGTGATACACACTTATGAGAAAAAACAAATTCTTGGTATGACGTGTGTGGAGATGACACAAAACAATATGCCAGGAATCACAATGATAGAAAAACGGAATCATTCGATGGCCACATAATATGTATATTAAGCTGCTATCATTAGAGTAATATGTTACCCTTTCCAACTATACTAAAGGACAATCCATAATTAACAGAAACAGTATCAACTGTTTAATGAGGCACCTAAATCGTACTTTAGATACATGCATGGGCCATATTTAGTCTGTGATAACAATTAACTGGTTCTCTTGTACGTTAAGTTGGTTTAGTTTGGATAAAATTTCTTTTGAAACGTAGTTAATTATAAACAAATCACAATAGTTTAATAAATTTTAAAGAAGGGAAATATTTAGTTTTTGTGAATAAAAATTTAAAAATGTTAAATTAGACCTATAGGTTTCACTAGCATGTTGCAAAGTTTAATAACAACAATAATAATAGCAATAATAATAACTATAATATAATAATAATAACATAATAGGAAACACACTTTTTGTCGGAACGTGAAAGGAATATTGATGTAAAATCCGTTTTTCCTATCATTTGAAATAATGGCCCATAAAGCCCAATGTAAGGGGAAATATTTTTAAAGAAACAGTGAAAAGAAGAACCCAGAATCAAAGCTAAGTGAATTAAGCTTGTCAAGCTGGACTTACCCTTAATACATAAATGGGTGTCTATTAATTTAGAAAACAATATACTAATAAAGTAATAGAAATGCATGTGACATATTATGATAGGCACTGATCTTACAAATTAATATATAGTAAATGCGTAAAATGTTGTTTATGTATGTTCAAAACAATATACTTTACACATACTAATTAACTCTTAGAATTAGTCATAAAAATGATGAACCCTAAAAGAAGCATGAAACACTATACGATTTGAAATGTCACGGTTGATAAACTTTTGATCATGTGGGTAACTAATCTATTCTGTTGTTTAATATTTGTAATATTATAATTAATGAATACTGACGAGCTTTTGATGGCTCAGGGAAAGGTATATAAGCACAACTTAATGATATATCCAAAATTTAATAAAGGAAAACAAGATTGTCTAAAACCTCTTAATGGTTAAGATATTTGAATGGTTCAGCACTTAATGGTTCAGACTGTTTGTTTCGCAAGCACATGTTTAAATGGTTAAGAGATTTATCTCTGAATGGTTAAGCATCATACTGATATTGAATGGTTAAAAGGTTTAATGCTGAATGGTTAAGACATATTATCTAAATTGGTCAGACATATATCTTTAAGTAGTTAAATTATATACTAGCTCCTAGATCGCTTTGTGAGCTCATTGAGTAAACAACGAGTGTACGCTCTTTTAGAGAAAATATAGGAGCGAGTACTACACGAGCTCGTAAGTAAAGTAGGGAACGAGCCTTGTCTATGAAGTAGAGCGATCTCATCTTGGTTACTTAAGATTCTTTGATAGTTAGATTTTATTTTTATATATAAGCAGGCATAACGATCAAATAGAATATATAGAACACACTCTCATAACTCTTTTTAACACATAGTATCGATCTACTATTACTCTTGAGTTGTACTTTTATTGCAATCAATAAAAAGAACAAGAGATAATGTAACATTAGTCATCACCTCCAAAGGTTTTATGCAGGAGATCGCTAGGCATCACGGGCTTTTCTTGAAATCAACTATGTCATTTCTATATATTCATTATTATATTTCTTTAACAAATCATACAATTACACTACTTCACGTACAAATTTGATCACAAAGTTATACCTGTTAACTTTTGGTCAAAGCACTAATGATGAGATGACTCTTATACTGATACTAAGCCTGAGCTTGAGGAGGTGTCTTGAGACCCATGTACTCCAGTGATTCAACTAGTTGTCGAATCTATGGCAGTTTTAGTGGCTCTTATGGTTAGAGGTAACCCTTTAACATGACCTCGCATGCCAAGAAACTAGGTACCTTATATACTAAACTTTATGGGGTTGCGTAGAAAGGTGAGTCCTAGGAAGAGTACCTTCCTTTATCCTAGGATTATGGGTTTCCCCCAACATGTGTTATTATGGAGATGGAATGGATATTATAACAAAAGTGGAGAGTTGGTGTCGCCTCATTAAGGACATGCCCATGATGCTACCTAGCCCTCCTAGTCCTACTAATAGTAGTGAGCCAATACTCTTCTCCTTTACAATCTCAGTACTCATCAACCCAATCTTAACTCCAAATCCAACAAGCTTATCTTACCACTTTAAGCCCTTCAAAATAGACTATTTAAACCATAAAAGAAAATCTTGAATTATTCACTATTTTCATGTCTACCTATGAAGCATCCATGGCTGGAAGACTAAGTGCTCCTAATGTTTCTAACAATGTTTAGGAAAATGATATCAAATATTAGAATGCTATGGTTGTTTACCAATTCAAAGACTTTTACTATGGAGAAATATGTTTAGAGTTAACAATTCAAAGAAGATTGGACTTAATAAAACAAATCACAAATGCTATAGCTATGATAAACCAGGGAATTTTGCAAGGGAATGCATAGAACCAAAATCTAATCTAGTCGAAAGAGGAAAGAAGATGGTGACAGTCGAGGTTGAAACCAATGAAAAAACAAGAAATCTAGTAATAAAGCTCTTGTTTCTCAAACTGATGATGAGAATGATTAGTGCGATCAGATAGAGATATTAGATCTCAAGATTTCTACCGCATTTTTTGTTGAAATCAAGAAAAAAGAAATTAGGAAGATATTGACATTCGTAGAGATTACTCCAACAAATTTTTATTAGGTCGTACCTACAGTTGTTGTTGAGATAACTCCAACAACTATTTATGCACATAGGAAAGAAGTTATCGAGACTACTCTAGAAATTTCAACAGAAGGAAGTTTGAGCAAGAAGGAGGTTTTAATGCCATTTATTATGAAAGAAGTGCCATGTCTTGATGAATCACATAATGCTAAGTTACAGAGCCAAGAAGTTTTACAAAAGGATAGGAAAGAAGTTTTCAAGCAATACAACTAGTGGAAAGTTTGGGTTGGATAAAAGCAAAGTGAAGTGATACAACTGTAATCAAATAGGACACGTTTCAAGAGAATGCAAGGAACCTAGGACAAATGGTGGCCAAGCACAAACCAGACCAAACTCACATTGAGAAAGCCACCTAGAATGGGAAGCCAAAGCAGCAAGCTATAGTTGTTGTTGAAAAAGGAGGCTTTGACTAGAGCTTTCAGGTGGAAGATGCATCTCTAAAGAAAGCACTAATGGTTGACCATGATGAATCAAAGGTATTGAACATGTATGTACACCTAAATGTATTGCTAAAGTTAATGGATACAGTTCCTATAACTTAGAGATGAGATCTGATCTTGAGTCCTTGAATATATTAAAATGTGATTTTAAAAGAGCTGAAAATGACTATAAGTTAAAGATAGAGGACTTAGAGAAAACCATTTCAACTCTTAAACATGAGCACACAAATTACATGACTCAAATTAAAGATCTCATAACTAAGTTGACTGAATGTCTAGCTGAGTTTGTGTTCAGCAAAGCCAGGGCAGAAAAATGTATTCTTGAAGAAGAGACATTCAAGAACATCATATCCTCATCCTTGCATACAAAAGTTTGTTATCAGAATAAACAAAGACTGGGATCTAGTGAGATAGCTCCTCCACACACCATTTGTCTATAAAATCTCCCAGGTGTGAAACTTGCGAAGATGAGCTTCCTCACAAAGACCCCTTGACTGAAGAGGATGAAGAAAAGATAGTGGAGAATGCCTTTGAGAAGAGTGAAGAAAAAGATTCTAAGAAGGGTCACTATCCTTCTGAAGAGAGTAAGAAGACTGGGATGATCAAGTCTATAAGAAAGAACTTGATTAGGAAAAGCAAGAGAAAAGCAAAGAAGGCTCAAGAGATCAAGGCCACCTTCAACTCTAAGCAGAAACAAGTTTTTATCTCTGTATGATTTGAAGTGGTAAAGACTGAAGATACTAACTTGAACTCTAGTACAAGAAGTTCTAGTTTAGTCTCAACTCATCCTAGTAGCAAGAAGAAGGCTGATCAGTTGTGTACCATTGCTACATAACCTGAACCATCCAACTGCAAAGGAAGTTCTCACCCTAAAAGTACTTCCACTACATTTGCAAAGATATAGGTGGAGAAGGAAAGGATCAAGTTCAACCTTGTTCACAGAAGAAGGCTCTTAGGAAGAAGAAAATAGAATGTGTTTTGTGTGAGAGTACCTCTTATCTTGCTAAGGATTGTCCTTACAATTCAAAAGGCACTCTCCATATGACCAAGAAAGAGACTTCTAAGAGTTTCAAGAAGAAGCAAGCTTCGGAAGGAAAATCTCTTTCCTTCGGAAGCTCCAAAATGAAGATGAACGCAAGTGGAAAATTGCCTTTGGAAGAAAACTTGGCCTTAGAAGAAGGGAATACTTCCGAAGCACTAAAGTCTGCTACAGTGCTAGCAAGATCTTCTGAAGGTTTAGTCATCAAAGCTTCCGAAATCAACAAAACTTCTAAAGTATTGAAGGTCAAGTCTAAGCTTCCAAAGGTGGTGTGGAAGTCAAAGAAAGACTAAGTGACCGAAAGTTCTCCATAAACATCAACAGAAGATCCTCAAAACATGATAAAGGATCCATTATTGTTGCATTACCTTCAACTTCTTTTGATGAACCCAAGACAAATAAGGCTTGCGTTTCCAAATGTAACTAACCATCTCTTTTGTGCAGGATTAACTAAAGACAAACATAAATGTATGGATCATTGATAGTGGTTGTTCTAGGCACCTGACACGCAATAGGTAACTACTCCAAAAATTTGAAAAGATTGATGGAGGACCTGTTGCTTTTGAAGGAGATGCTAGTGGTTACATTACTGGAAGGAGCAAGTTCACAAATGGTAAGCTCAGCATTGAAAAGGTAAACTTTGTTAAGGAGCTTGGATACAATCTTCTGAGTGTATCTCAATTTTGTGAACAGGGTCATAACATGATCTTGTTAGAGCATGAGTGCATTGTTCTCATGCCCGGGGTGATCATTTCTCATGAGCATATCCTACTCAGAGGCTCTAAGAAAGGGAACATGTACAAGATGGACTACAAATAATGATAAGTCATTCCTTTGGCATAAAAGAATGTGCCATGTAAACTATAAGAACATGAATAAACTGATTAAGAATAATTTGGTAACTGGAATGCTAAAAAAAGAGTTTACAAGTGATGACCATTGTGTTGCATGCCTGAAAAAGAAGCAACACAAGGTATCTCACAAGCCAAAGGAAAGGAACTCCGTCACCACTCCCCTACACTTGTTACATATGGATCTCTTTGGCCCCACCAATGTAATGATTTTACAAGATTCACTTGGATCTTCTTTCTTAGAACTAAGGATGAGACCCCTAACATTTTAAAGAAATTCATTTTGAAGTTTGTGAATCAATATGATCACATGGTTAAAACCATAAGATATGATTAAGGAACTGAATTCAAGAACCAAATCCTTGATACATTATGTGATGAAAAAGGTATTACAAGACAATACAATGCTCTCAGGACTCCTTAGCAAAATAGTGTTGCTGAGAGGGGAAACAAGACACTGATTGAAGCTACAAGAACTATGTTGTCTGACTCTAAGCTGTCTATCATCTTCTGGGCAGAGGCAGTCAACATTGCCTATTATATGTAGAATAGAGTTTTAGTGGTTAAACACATGGTAAGACTTCTTATAAACTTTGGCACAAGAGGAAACCTTTTATTGGTTTTCTTAGGTCATTTGGATGTCCTTGCACCATCTTGAATACCAAAGATCAAATTGTCAAGTTTGTTGAGAAATCAGATGATGAACACTTCATTCGATACTTTTCTCAAGCCAAGGCTTATAGAGTATACAATCGTAGAACTAGAGTAGTTGAGGAGTCAGCCAATGTGAACTTCAATGAACACACACCCAATGTAAATGGTTCTGATCTTGATTGGCTATTTGATCTTGATTTACTTACCAACTAGTTTAACAAATCTTGTGAGAATGTTTAAGGGTCCAAAGATATTTTACCAATAGGTGATCCTGATCTAAGATTTGAGCTGAGAAGACCTTCAAGCAAATGGAGAACCAATCAATACAACATTGACAAATTCAACTGATACATCTAAAATCCTTCATATTCTAGCATAGAGGCAGAAAATTCAGATGCAGGAGCTTCAAATGTAGGAGAAAATAGTGATGGTGACAGTGATCAAGAATTTCTAGATGCTGATAACCATCCCATTAAAGACAACATCAATGACGTCACACACTCATTGGATCAAGTTTCATTTGATAAGTGTGCTGATGTGGTGGGAGAAACCCAAAGCTAGATCTAAATTTCTCTAATTTGGATCTATCTCAGCAACTTGTTATGATCCCTCAGCTAAGGATCCACAAGTCTCATCCCACCTCAAACATCATTGGAGATGTTGATTCAAGGGTAAAACAAGAGGACAAACACATGATGCAAATGTTTGTCTTCACTCTTTTTTCTTATCTTAGATAGAGCCTAAGAAGATTGATGAGGCTCTAAAGGATGGAAGTTGGGTTGAAGCTATGCAGGAGGAGCTACTTTAATTCAAGAGGAAAAAAGTTTGGAACCTATGTCCTCTTCCTTATAGGAAGACTACTATAGGAACAAAATGGATTTTTAGGAACAAGAAGGATGATAGAGGACTTGTCATCAAAAACAAGGCAAGACTAGTTGTTCAAGGGTACACACAATAAGAAGGAATTGACTATACAAATGTCTTTTCTCATGTTGCAAGACTGGATGCTGTTAGGATATTTTTAGCTTTTGCTGCATCCAAGAACTTCAAGGTCTACCAACTTAATGTCAAGAGTGCTTTTCTCTATGGGGTGATTGATGAAGAGGTATATGTCAAACAACCACCTGGGTTTGCAGATCCTGATCATCCTGATTATGTCTAAAGGCTTGATAAAGCTCTCTATAGGTTGCACCAAGCACCAAGAAAGTGGTATGAGACTCTATCTCAGTATCTTCGCAAGCATGGATACAGAAGAGCTACTATAGATGGAACTATCTTCATCAAAGGAACATGAAATTACTTGATGCTAGTTCAAGTATATGTAGATGATATCATATTTGGTTCAACTAATTCAAAGCTCTACAAAGACTTTGAGAGGCTGATAAAGGACGGAGTTGAAATGAGTGCTAATAGGGAACTCAATTTTTTTAGGAATTCAAGTTAAGCAAGTTGAAGATGGCATCTTCATAAGTCAGTCAAAGTATGTTCAAGTCATCTGTATTTTTGTATAACACATCCATATTTGTGGATAACACATCCACATTTTTGTATAACACATCCGCATTTGATCAAGCTTCATCCGCATTTGATCAAGCTTTATCCGCATTTGCTTTTGTTCATCCGCATTTGTTTTCAAACTTGAACAAAAACGATTTTGCACTGCAGTGCAGGTTGGGAAATCAACAGTAACTTCTATTTCTTCATCTTTTCTTTGTTTTTAATGATAATCGTGTTCAATTGCATCGAATTTTGAGGGAATAGTAGAGGGAATGATTATATTTCTTCAAATCGTAACATATTAGAACAGATCTGATAATTTTTCTTCTTGTTTTGAGATGAATAAATGGGTTTCTTCTTTTATGATAATCTTGTTCAATTGCATCGAATTTTGAAGGATTAATCATGAACATGTTCACGATTCTTCAAATTGTACCATAGTTGAACATATTTGTTGGTTTTTCTTTTGATTTTGGGTATGAACAAATTGGGTTTTGATGAACACGACTTTGTTCTTCATTTTTCTTCCTTTCTTCACTGTTCTTGACATCATTAAAGATGAAATTAGATCTGAAAACTAGATAAATACAACAACCAACAGCTTTGATACCATTTTGCTAAATCAATATTTCAGATTCATTGAGCTTGGATATTAGGATTCATCTCGTTCAGATCTAGAAATCAAAATTAAGATGGGTGGATGTGTGCGAATCAAAGAACAAAGAAATGGATAATAATAATTTTATGATTTTATTGATGTTGATAAACAAGTTACAATGAGAATCATAGATGATTGATGAAATCAAACCCACCCAAAGGAGAGAATTTCTCATTAGGTGGTGATTTACACCATGAGAAACACACACAAAAGAACCACACTTGCAAAAATACACTAGTGGGACTATTTATATTATTATTACAACATGACCTAGTTTTGACTTTTCTAATTGTCTTGATCTTGACTTTGTCATGTTAAATTGTCTTGTATTGTTGTTTTTGTTGTAATCAACTTGGTTTCTGAACTTGTACAATGAGATCTTCAATTGGCTGTATTTATGATTTGGTAAGCTTCAGATTATTCCATTGTTGAACCCCAACAACTTTCATATGCCCTTGTTTTATTTGGAAGTAAAATTCTTTTTGAAGACTTTTCTTAGATTTTTAAAATTTTCTTTTTCAGAAAATATGTTTTTACCTTCAAAAGAAAATTAAGTCTTTAAAACAAACAACTATCACAGAACCTTTACCTTCAAAAGAAATTTTCAGAATATCTTCTGAAGCTTAAATTTGTTTCTAAGTACTTGTATGTTTTAAAGAACCTTTTTCTTCCAAAAGTAATTATCTCTCGGAAGTTTTTACAACTTCTACAGGTTAATCTCTTTTGAAGCTAAATTCTCTAGAATCTTTGAAATCTCTTCTAAAGTCACTTTGGCTTCGGAAGATATCTTCTCAAAACTTCCGAATTCAAATTACCTTTGGAAGATTTACAACTTCCAAGAAAACTAATTTCGGGCAAAATGCAAACTACTTTTTCAGAGGTGGGACCGACATCCGGATTTCAAAGTTTATCATCTTTCATAACTTTGTCTGAGATCCATTTCATATATAAACCCAACGGTTCCCTCTCTTTCTCTATCATCTTCATTTACTCAAACCTAAATTATCCACTATTCTCAGATACCGCCTTTGTTCTTCATTTCCTTCGCCTCTAAGCTTTCTAAAATGACCAACCTCAACCGCAGAAATGGCCCTGACTTCTCTATACAGTTACACAAGCAACACAATCAGGTTGCTCCATTGCACTCTAAGAAAGATCCTTATTTCTTAGAGGTTTGTCAGTTTATGGCTCTGTTCAACTATTCCACCTCCCTTACCATTGATCTTGTTCTTTATAAGGATTATTTGCTTGAATTCTGGAAGACCTGCCAAGAGGTCTTCAAGGATGGGGAGAATCTTATCACTCCAACCATCATCAAAACCCACCTTCAGCTGGATGATGAGGAAGGTGAATTGTCCTTTCCCAAAGAAGTTTTCAACCACTCCTTTGTGTAGATAGGCTATGAAGGAGATTTCCCTGTCAAGACCTTCAGGAAAAGGAAGGTCTCCTCCCAATAGAAGTACTTACTTCATGTGGTTATCCACACCTTGTCTAACAAGCATGGGGGCTGGTGTTGATACATATATACCTAGTTTAGGAGCTTAATGTGAAATGTCTTTCATGTCTTACATATATGTAATGAATGAGTTGAATGAAATGCAATATGTGATTGATGCTATTAATGTTTAATATTTCATTGTTTATTTTGTAATAACACATATTGAACTAACCATATAGGTTTGTGGTTGTTTACATAGTTCTTAGTCAAGAATGGTTAAGAAATGTGTTTAAACTTAATTGTATGAAGTCTTCATGCAAATGGACCCTACGCATGAACACTTCATGCTAATAGACCAGTTGCACGACTGAACCAGGAGATTGGATTAGTCGCACGATTAAGACATAAGATTGGCTCAGTCGCACGATTGAACCTTCATTCGTGCGTATGGACCAATCATATGATTTTGTCGCACGACTAAACCATGCTAATGGTTCAGTCGTATGATTGACGAACCCTAACCTATAAATACCACCTAATTTGTAACAAAACACTTCAAGAATTTTGACTCACATACGTACCCTAGCCGTCCAGAGACTCTAGAGAACCTGTTCCAACTTCATAGTTCGCAGTTGATCGTGTTCTAATCGTTCATAACGTTTAGTTAATCTTTAGATTGATCGAAACTGTGTTCTCACTGATTGGATCGCCAATCAAATAGGATTCCTCACTATTTGATTAGGTATACACGCATTATCAGTTAGTACTCCATACGTACACGGTCTTAACAAGTGGTATCAGAGCTTTGGCTATTGATTTTATGTGTAATTCGATTAGTTTTGGTGCAAAAATCACGTTTTTCATTCAAAAGAGTCACCTTTTTTTTAGTAAAACAGTGTTTTCAATGTCTCTAGATCTAAAAGTTTAAGTTTTTCGGCATACGGCAGATTAGGGTTCTTGAAAACTCGTGTTTTTTAGTCAAAGTATCAAAAACCTTCGAATTTTCATAAACAACAACCTTCAGTCGCACGGTTGGCTCAATCGCACGACTGAACTCAATCGCACATCCCATACGCACGATTGAAGTCAGTCGCCTATCCATTCGTACGACTGAACCACCCCATTCGCATTGTCCATCCACATTTGTCCAATCGCGCGGTTGTTCATCCGCATTTGTCCAATCACACGATTGACCCATCCACATTTGTTCAATCGCATGACTGGCCCATTCGCACCTCTCCATTCGCACGTGTGAATAAGTCTTAAGTTAAAGATCAAAGTTTATAGAAATGGAAGATTAGTACTCTGTGCTTACTATTGGTAGAGACTCTCGTATCCAAAACCTTTTTCTTCTGGAAAATGAAATAGGGAATCATAATAAGCCCCCTAAACTTATAACGTTAGATGATTACCCACAATAGAAGCAAAGGTTTGAGATTTATCTAAATGGAGTTGATCCCAATCTGTGGAAATCAATCGAGATAGGTTATAGCATGCCGGTTGGTGCTAATGGTGTTAAACTTACATTGGGATGCATGACTGATAGCCAGAAGGTGAAGTACAATGCTGAGAAGAAAGTGTATGCTCTGTTGACTCAGTCGATACCTAAGGATATATTCCACCAGTTTTCCTAGAACAAATAGGCAAAGAAGTTATGGGAAGCTCTGGAAAAACGATACGACGGGAATGGATCATTGAAAGCTCTAAAGGAAAAGGCTTTGAAGAAGGAGTTTGATAACTTTTCTTTTGATGAGTAAAGAGAGCTTGGATGATATCATAGACAGGTTCTACCATTTAATGAGTGAGTTGCACACTCATGGAGTCACAATGTCAATGGAAGATAAGGTTTCAAGCTTTGCCAATGGTTTACCAGAGAAGTGGAACTAGTTTGTGTCTAATTTGAGACAGAACAATTTACTGGCAAAATTAGACATTAACGACTTCATCCTGAAATTGAGGGAGGAGGAACTGAGGATGAAATACAGGTCACAGAAAGGATCCTATGACCAGAATCCTTCACTTTATAAATCCTCTTCCACTTCAACAAGTTTTGGAGCACCTCTTCAAACAACATTTATGTCTAGTTCAACCGCTCCTTCTCAACCTACAGCTTCAGGATCTGAAACGTCAGGGTCATCTATTACCCAATATATCACATCTGAAGCAAATGCTACGAAGTTGAAGACCAAGAATCTCGGGAATATTACTGTTAAGGTTGCAAAGGAGCATATGGACCTTTTATCTGTAGTTGTTCATTCTTATGATGATCTAGTTGCAGGAAATATCGGAAATTGCCATCTGGCTGATGAGGATTACGAGCAGGTGGACGAGAATGAATTAGAAAGAATGGAGATTATGTAGGCTTTGGCAAGTGCTATTCGAAGGGCTAAGAAGTTTGTGAGGAAGACAAGATAGAACTTGATAGCCACAAAGGATAAAACTTTTGGTTTCAACAAAAGCAAAGTTACATGTTTTAATTATGGAGAAAATGGGCACTTTAAGAAGGAATGTGTAAAGCACAAGAAGACAGGTAACTGGAATCCTTCCTCATCCTTCAACCATCAAGACAAAACCATGAGTGGAGCTGTCTCGTCAAGCAAAGATACAAAGGCTTTGACTGCACAAGACGATGAAGGTCAAGATTGGACCATTCGTTTTGTATCTTCGGGTGAGTCAAACATTGCAAATGTTGAGGGTCTGGATGATGACACTGCTAGTGAAGGTGAAATAGCAGTTGAACTAGTGATGTCAGATCATGAAGATACTGCAAATGTGGTCAATCACCTGATTGAAGAAGATCTCAAACGACATGTTCAGAATCTCTAGCATCTGAAGAGCAAACTCTGCATTGATGGTGGATTCAACCGAATCTTCACTGTTAAGTACCACAGACCAACTTTTTTATAATCATGCTTGTAGTAAATGTAACAAATTTAGAGAAAGCATAGATTTAAAATTTGCTAGGTTATTAGATCACAATGATAGCTTAGTAAATGACTTACAACTGTGTACAGAAGCTAATCGAATTCTAAAACACAATGAGCATAGTTATAAAGAGAAAATAGAACTTTTAAATAAACAACTAAGGGAAACCGAAGTTGTTGATTTTAATCAAGAAAATGACATAAAGTTCTACTTAAACTCCCTAGAAGAAGCTAAGAAAGAAAAGGCAGTTTTAGAAGTCGAAGTGAACTCACTAAAACAAAAATTGCACAGTTGGACTAGTTCTTCTCACATAGTTCAACACTTAGTGAGAGAACGAAATAACGGGGAGGGTTGGGTTACAAAGTGGTACCACCACGACATGAGATAGTGTTAAATGTTAGATGTAGACTAGTAAATAACAATCCTATTAAGGATCATGTGGTGTCCACTTCTCTAATTAGTGATCCAGATTCTACGAGTAAACCAGTGGAATCTGTCACTAAACAGAAGGAGGCTACTTTGAAGTCTAAAGGTAAGATGCCTATGGTGAATTTGGTATAACAATTTGAAAAGGTTAATGTAAAGTCAGGGTCAAACATGTCTATTTCTGAACCCAAAATGACCAACCCAATTAACCAACCACGTACTCCACGTCACAGTCTAGTTAAACGAAAGGCTAAAGATGTTAAAAACGTTCAAACAATTAATTTTGTTAAAGAAATTAAAACATCTAAACAAGAAGTGTCCAAAACCAACCAGAACAAAGTCACACCGGTACCACACACTTCCCCACAGAGACTATTTTCCCAACATGTAGAAGGTAGATCTTGCTACAATTGTGGAAAGAGAGGACACATGGCTTCTAAGTGTCCTTATTATCAGACACCAAGAAAGAAAGTTGAACTTCATGATACTAAACCAAGTTCTTCAAAAAGGAGTTCAATTACTCCACCAAAAAGAATCTATGAACCTAAAGTTCAAACCATAAGCCAATCGTCTGTTTATCACAAACAGGCCTTACAGAAAACTAGCTTATGGAAAGAAAAGTCAAGTCAAATGTCTGATAATGAGAACAAGAAGAAGAACGATATGTCGTCTCCCTCCAATGGATAGTGGGTTGAATTCATGATGTGTGATTCCTTTGGGTCACCCAAGCCAGTTAAGGCTTGGGTCCCTAACCTAAACTAATCATTTCCTTTAAATGTACAGGGTGTCTGCTATAGTGCTTCTACAAATACCTGGATTGTTGATAGCGGGGTATCAAGGCACATGACTGGGAACCTGTCTCTCCTGTCAAATGTCAAACAAATTAAGGGGGGACACATTTCATTTGCTGGAAATAAAGGAGGATGTCATTGCTGACTACTATCCAGAGTACACTGACCGAGAGGGCAATGTGATCCACAACTTGGGTGACACTCTCGGTAGTGCTACGTTTGACAAACTGGATGAGTTGGAAAAGGAGACTGAAAAGAATGAAAGCCAAGCCCAAGCCTCAGACGCTGATGTTGATATCAAGAAGGCTGAATGGGCGGCTTGTTTTGCTGAGATACGAGCCCAACACACTGCACAAAATCCAAATGCCTACACCAAGCTATACAAGGTCAAGAAACATCAAAAGGTGTCGGGCAAGATCATTGCATGAGTGTATTTTGAGGATCTTAACGTGTATGCAGTTAAGAGGGAGAAGGGTACAGAGTACTTCAGATTTCCACATGATCTAAAGACTCTCCCTGGTTTTGAGCTCAACCAGTTGGCGCGCTTAAACTTGTTATATGCTGATCCGAGGAAAATGTCCAGCTTGTTTGAGGTTCCACTAAGGAAAGAATACCACACCAGGTGGGTAAAATTCAGACCTCAACAACCGAAGAGGTACATCCGAAGGTCTGAAGTGAACCCGATATCTGGAAAACCAAAGGTGGTGCTGAAGTGGAGTCCTCCGCGCACTATGTCTAAGATTCCCTTACGGGAAATGCCACAGGACTTCACTCCACACTTTAAATGGTGGTATTATGATTGGAGAACAGGTGAAGCGGTCATAGTTTTATAGAAAGAGAGCAAGATGGAAACTATTCGGGTGTTTGACCCTATGTGGCTGACCAACTTGTCTTCAGACTATGTCTATACATTATACAAGTAGCCACTATTCTATGACTTGCAAGACATTGTACAAGCACTCAAGTTCCAAAATGTCATACGAATCTGTTTTGCATTCAAGATACATGCCGGAGTTACTAAAGAGGAAAAGTACAATAAATTTGAGGAGGTAATGAAGAATATTAGACACTGATGTAAACTAGGTCCAAGGGGGAGTTTGTTGATACATATGTACCTAGTTTAGGAGCTTAATGTAAAATGTCTTTCATGTCTTACATATTTTTAATGAATGATTCAAATGAAATGCAATATGTGATTGATGCTATTAATGTTTAATATTTTATTGTTTATTGTGTAATAACGCATATTGAACTAACTATATAGGTTTGTGATTGTTTACATAGTTCTTAGTCAAGAATGGTTGAGAAATGTGTTTAAACTTAATCGTATGAAGTCTTCATGCGAATGGACCCTACGCATGAACATTTCATGCTAATGGACCAGTCGCACAACTGAACCAGGAGACTGGATCAGTCGCACGATTGAGACATAAGATTGGCTCAGTCGCATGACTAAACCTTCGGTCGTGCGTATGGACCAATCGTATGATTCTGTCGCATGACTGATCCATGCTAATGGTTCAGTCGTACGATTGACAAACCTTAACCTATAAATACCACCTAATTCGTGGAAAAACAAAACACTTCAAGAATTTCGACTCACATACGTACCCTAGCTGTCAAGAGACTCTAGAGAACATGTTCCAACTTCATAGTTCCAGTTGATCATGTTCTAATCATTCATAACTTTTAGTTAATCTTTAGATTGATCGAAACTACATTCTCACTGATTGGATCACCAAGAAAATAGGATTCCGCACTATTTGATTAGGTATACACACATTATCAGTTAGTACTCCGTACGTACACGGTCTTAACAACTGGGACCAGATTCCTGAAGATCTTTCCTTCATAGTGCATGGGATGGTTTAGGGTGTCAAGTTCAGGTACTCTTAGTTTATTTATACAAATTTCTTACTAACTTTTACTCCTTAGAGTATTATATGTTTCCTAGATATGTCAACATATTCTTAACTGTTAACTAGGTTCACAGTTAAGGGAAACAGATAATATTCTTAAATTAGGACAGATGAAGCCCCGAATCTTTAAAACATTGAAGAAGCCAAGTGTTTGCTTCTCTGAGGTAGAAACAACCCTTGTCCCCAAAATGCTAGAGCTCATTACTCAAGGTGACAACCTAGCAACACAAGCTAGTGTTGAACCCACACCTTCTACCTCTCAACCACCAAAATAGCCACAAACTACCCTCTCCTACCAAAGAAGATCCAAACGAACCCCTGCATAAGCTATTCAGCCTGTGCATGCCCCCATATTACTACCCAAAAAGGAGGAAGTGGACACTAGAGCTCCCACTTCCCCTGAGGAGAAAACCACTCCCATCTCTTCAAGAATCAGTGCCGAGGTTCCTCATGCTCAGTCTGATGAGCTCACTAACGCAATAGCCTTAAGCCTTCACTCTGAATCTTAACACTTAGGTGAAAAACCTTCAGGGGAAAGATACCATCCCCAAGGTTTAGATTTAAACTAGCCAATTCCCAGCCTTGACTTCTATGATGATGAGGACTTGGATTCTGTGAGTACCATGAGTCTCTCTACTCTTTCCCTACTCAAAGAGAGATGAGTGCTTCTATGTCTCCATTGTCTAGCTCACATAATCTACCTACCAATGAGGTGGATCTCCCTGACCCTTTTCAAGAGGTCTATATGGAAGAGGCTCTCACTTCTACAAGTTATTACATTATTAAGACCTCAACCATGGCAACTCAGCCCACTAACATTCCATCTGAAGTTGTTAGTGATCAGAGGAAAACCAACAGCCAAGAACCTGATGTTGCTGGTGAGACTGAGGACTTTGGTCCAATAATCTTATCCCCTAATGAATCTTCTGGTGAAGAAGAATGGAATCTAAGACTAAAGGTGCAAAAACTATCAAAAACATGCACCTATTTAGTCTCTAAGGTTAGTCAATTGGAATCTCAGGTAACTACCTTACAAAATAGGGTCAATGATCAGTAACCTGAGATATCTTATCTCAAGAAGAAACTAGCTAGGAGACCTTTAATAAGAGCTCGTCCAAGAACACAAGAACCTATGGATATGATTGACCTAACTCATAGCTCACCTATGCAAGAGGGTGATGCTACCAAAAAGGGGGAGAAAGTCATTACAATCATAACACCTGGGAGTTCTTCACAGAGCATGGACTTTGAGGACTCACCATCCTCACTTGAAATTGTCCATACTCAGAAACTTCCTCATGATGTGGACTTTATAGACTCTTTCATTTAGATTCTATTTGAGGAAGGTATACCAAGGGTTATGTCATCTCCACCTCAAGAAACTTCCAGTTACATCATAGGGTGGAGGTTTGATGCTGATAAAAGAGTCCTTATTCTTCAAAGAGTTCAAGGGCAACAAGAGGTCTTCAATTTTCAGACCTTGAACTACGGTGAAGGTCTTAATCTTATCAACATGCCACTTGTCAACCCAAGCCAATCTAGACAAATTGACAAGTTGGCTTAAAGGATTCAAGAAAAGATTATTGAAGAGTTCAGCCTCAAAAGGAGACAAAGGCAATAAGGTAATATCATTTGTCAACTGGATGTTGAGACAGACCCTGAGATTAGCTTCAAAGGGAAAACCTTGATCAAAGGCCCAATGATAGAGCTTGAGAGCCCTGTCACCTGCTTCAGAAATCCATTCCCTTGATAAGACACCTGCTAGTGAAGGTGTATCTCAACCTCTCTCTCTAGCCAGAGCATGGATGCTACTCCAAGCAATGACGACCAAATCTCTCTTCACCCTGAGTCACAAAGGTCTGTTGGTGACAAAGGGAAAAGGATTCTCTCTCTACTAGGTTTGCTGGCTTTATGGAAGGAACAATCAGGGTGGCCCCTAGACAAAACACTCAAGATGATAAGTTAAGGGTAGTCGAGATTGCTTACTTACAGACCAGGAACTATGATATTGATAATATCATCTCCTTCCCCATAGAAGAGTTGAATGAACTAGCTAACATAGAAATGTCAAGAGAGAAGAAGGAAGCAGAGGATGCAAGATTGCCTCTTCAGATCAAGGAGGAAACGAGTCTGAAAAGACTATATAAATACATTCCTACTCTCTCTAGTTCAGGAAAATCCTGTGCACGAGACTATGGCTCTACAAAAACCTCAGGTAGATAAAGAAACTGATAAGATCAACATGATCAGCTACCTGAGTGCCATAGGTCTCTACCAGGCAAATGCACTTCTTCCCTTATTCTTTGAGTACATTGAATTTGAGTATCTCAAGCACCTTGAACTTTAAGTGCTCAAAGAACAAAAGGCAACTAAGAGAAAGATGAGAGAAGAAGCTGCAAAGTCAAGAGCCATCATACAAATAAGTATGAAGAAGTCTGCTGATAGACAAAGGATGATAAGGTTCTTGAAGCTGTATGGATTCTCCGGGAGGAGACTTGGTCCTATGTCTCTATCTACAATGGATGAGCATATAAGGGTGATCAAGCATAAGATCAACAGAGGAGAGCTTGTTGACTTACACTCTCCACCAAGTCAACCTCCTATTGATCAAGGTTAAACAATTTGAGACAACATAACTTGGACCTCAAGCTAAATCTCAGCAAGCTTCAATTTCTGATCCATAACAAAAGGGTGAACCTTTCTATCCTTCTAAACATGTGAGGGAGGTAGACCTAACTAAGAAACACAAAGATGATCAAAAAGGTTTTGTAGGCCAATCTCCTTAGTTCAAAGGCTCAAAGAGGAAGAAAAGGATGGCTTCTAGTCCAATGTCCAAGAAAAAGAAGAAGTCAGAGTCATCCACTTCCAGGTCTTAGGATGAATCTGATCATCCTAAGAAAGTGCATGAAAAGGCTGCTCTAACAACTCCTATTCAAGTAGCTCCTCTTGCATCAGGAAGACCCATCTTATCCTAAACTTAAAATACTAATCCAGAGAGATGGCATGTGATCAGAGATCAAGGTATTGAAGATGCATACACATAACAAGACATGTTTAATCTACCTCTGCATGATCTCTTTGAGATGAAAAGATATTATGAGAGTCTGAGTGATCCTAGCTATCTAATGAAGAAAGGATTGGTCATCATCATGATGAAGACTATTGATATCTAAAGTCTTCAAAAGTTTTGGCAACATCAGCCTAGGAGAGTTTGTAAGGTTTTGTATAAGGCTGATGCATCCAAAACATCCAATTACATCCAAATGTCTTATAACATCCTTGAAATTTCAAACTATAAACTCAAACCCGTTGAGTCAATCTTGTAAATCAAATTCATTATTTAGTTATTTTATTTATTTTTGTGTTCCAAAAACAATAAATGTGTCACTTAATCAATTTAACTTAAATTCTATAATTTATAAAATAAAATTTATAAATGTTAAAAAGTTATTAATATTTATAAGATTTTAAAATATTCAACTAAAATTAATAACCAAATTACAAGTTTTTGTAAGATTTATAAAGTCTATAAATATTTTATAAAAAATAAGTTGTTAAATTAAAGTCTTAAAAAATTTAATGTTTAAGTAGTAATTATTATTTTTATTCATTTAAAATATTTAATTTTATATTTATTTCAAATTTCAATCATAACCCTTTTGAAAGACTTGTAACTTAACATTAACAATATTATAACCTTCTCCTAACCTCAACTATAAAAATAAGTGTAGAGAATTATGAAGAGGCTGAAGCAACCAAACACTCAAAGTCCTTCTGCATGCATGCACATGAGTACTGAAGTAGAAGCTTCGGAAGTTCTCACACCAGCAACAAGAAATACTCTAAGTGTGAAATCTTCTGAAGCCAAGACCAATATCTTCCAAAGCCAAACATGAAGTCTTCCGAAGCTTCAGAG
>BJCM01210354.1:0-14550 GCA_018326385.1 Flaveria bidentis
AACGTTGTATGTATACGATGTTTATTTTTTTCTTTTATGTATATACTTATATAAATGATTATTACTATAAATAAATTTATGTTTAAAACAATTATCTAATATATATTGTTATTTTAAAAAAATTACATAAATCATTTAGTTTTATAAAAAGATTTTTTCTATATAAGAACAAGTATTTTATAAATACACGTTAAAAAAATATTGATGAAAGAGTATTAATATTTTTTATGAGAAAACGTTATTGAAAAAGAACCTTCGTAAAAACAACTATAAAACATTTTTTTAAAATCATGAGAGATGCTAAATTGATTTGTATTTTATTAAAACTTTTTCCTTTTAATTTTATTTAAATAACATTAGTAAAAACAGAAATAATTTTATATAATTATATTATGAACAAGAAAATTTAATTTTTTTAGTAAAAAACCATTTTGGTAAAAAAATTTAAAGCACTTATTTTGTTAAATTAATTTTCTACCAATCCTACTTTAAAAAACTCATTATAAAAGACATTGTGATGGTTTCAATATAAAATCTTGAAAATTATTACAAGTTATAGACTTATAGTTGACTATTTTTTCCATCCAAAAACAAGTTGACTCTATCCCAACAATTGTGAATTGAAATGTGTTGGATTCTTGCTTATTCAAACAAGTAATTAAATGGTTGAATAATTCACTCGTCCTATGCAAAGGAGAAGAAACCTCATACGCGTCTTCTATTCCGAAACGATTTTATATTTTATCAAACCAAAGGCCTCAAATAATCAATTTAAGGTTTTGATTTTCCCAAATTATGATATGGATTTTCAAACAGAAAGATGAACCATTTCATGTTGTTTTCAATTGACAAGCATATCATGGTTTTGATTCACCGCAAATCACGTTATGTTTCAAGTTCAACTCACTAATCTTTTTACGCATTCATTGATCTATTTAATATCATTCACACCTCAAGTTTTAAATCACAAAAGCTCTTCTGCAAAGTCTCAATTCAATGCTCATATATACAAATATTGATTGCAATAGTAGTAGTGGTTCGTACGATTTAAGGATTTGATTTTGATTTTAATATAAACTTTAGTATTTTGGTTTTTTAAAATCAATTTGATTAATTTATGTTTTTATTATGAAAGCATAAAACTTTGATTTAGTTTTAATTGATGTAAGCAAGAAATTAATTTATTTTTTTGTCAACAAAAAGAAAAAATTACATAAATGGTCCATGTGATTTAAACAAATTGCATGTTTGGCCCCCAAACTTTAAAAATCACAAATAATCATTTCATATTGTGTCCCTGACATCGATTCATTCTCTATTTTTTATTATTTCAAATTACAAGTAGACATGAATTAAAATTATTAATATTAGACAATGATAGTAAAATTACAAAAAGAACATCAAATTTTGTATACAAAGAAGTTTTTCGGATATTTATTGATTTTCTATTGTTCAATATAATTTGATTATTACCTAAAGTTCTTATTTGTAAGTTAATTTAATTTCATATAATACATTATTTAGATTTATAAGCATTGATAAAGAAAAACTACTAATATTGTATATAATGAGTTTATAAAAAGTCAACATAAAAATTAATAGACAAAATATTAATAATAATATTATGACTTACGAACATTTTTAATTAAAAAAGTTTAATGATGTATTACACGAGTCTTTAGTCTAGTATTGAATATACATGATAGAACACATAATAAGCAATCATAAGTACATAAAGGTGCCAGAACATAGATAGAGCTTACCAGAACATAGATAGAGCTTACCAAAACCCAGCAAACACTAGGACAATTGATATAGAGTAAGTGGGTTGAAAGCTAAAACAAGGAAAAAGAATCCCTAACGAAAGTACATGAAAATAATGCTCATATACAAATGAGGTAATCAACATATACCTACAAATAACAAAAGTTTTAGGAGAATTCAAGGTAAGACATACAAGGCAAACAAAAAGCGATTGTAGCAACAAATATGGTAAAACACTTCCAAACACCCCTAAAAGTACATAACCTTAGGATCGCACTAAGGTACGACATAGAAAGACAAACAAAAAAATACTTAGGGTATGTTTGGTATGTGGTAATGAAATGGACAAAGGAATGAAATGAATAAGAGAATGGAATGGATAAGAGAATGAAATGAATCATTACATTCCATTGTTCTATTTGGTTGTCCTTTAGGAATAAACGAATCATACCTTTGTTTTATTTGTTAGGTATAAAAAACGAAATAATGAAGTGTAAAAGTAGTTATGATGGTGGTGGCCGGAGGTGGTTTCCAGCGGCGGTGTTGGCCGGCGGTGGTTTCCGGCGGCGGTGGTGGCCGACGGTGGTTTCCGGAGGCAGTGGTGCCTGACAGTGGTTTCCGGCGGCGGTGGTGGCCGACGATGGTTTCCAGTGGCGCTGGTGGCTGGCGGTGGTTTCCGGTGGCGGTGGTTTCCAGTGGTGACGGTGGTTTTCGTCGGCGGCAGTTTCCGACAGCAGTGGAAGCCGACGGCGGCGGTTTTTGGCGACGGTGGTGGCTGGCGGTGGTGGCCGGAGGTGGTTTCCGGAGGCGGCTAGGGCCTTGTTTGGTTTCTTGCGATGTCGGTGGTGGCCTTCGGAGGTGGTTTCTTGCGATGGAGGTGGTGGCCTTCGGAGGTGGTTTCTTGCGGTGGTGGTTCCCGGCGGCGGCGGTGGCCTTCGGAGGTGGTTTCCGATGGTGGCCACCGTGGCCGGTGGTGGTGGCCTTCAGTTGTTTCAGGTGGTGGCGGTGGCGGTGTTCGGTGATAGTGTTCCTAGGGTGGTGGTGGCCGACCGTGGTGGTGGCTGGTGGTGGTTGCTGGTGACAAGTGATCTTGGTGGTCGGTAGTGGTTGTTGTGGCGGGTGATGTTGGTGACTAATGATGGAAGAATGTATGGAATGAAAAAAAAAGAAGGGGATGGATGGAATGAATTTGAGGAAATGAAATCAACTATGTAACGGTTCATTCCATTACCTCCACCAACCAAACATGTCTTTATTTATTCACCCTCAATAGTTATTTCATTCCGCCCTCATTCCTACATACCAAATGCTACCTTAGTATCAAATAGGCTAAGATTACACTAAATGTACAAGTGTCCCCTAAATATTATTTACTTTAAATTTGCATCTCCACAAACTCATATCCTCGATTCGGAGAAGTACAGCTATCTCAAATCATGTTTAATTCTCTCATCTCATGTCAAATTAGATCTCTCTTTACTTCTCTCCCCCCCATACTATAAGATTTTCTACAGTTTTAACTGGCTTCTTCATCTGCCTCCGCTTCATATGGCTAGACCATCTCAATCTCCCCTCTTTAATTTTATCTCTAATACATGTTACATGTGGACTCTATCGAAAAACATCATTCCTTATCCAGTCCATCATGGTGTGACCACACATCTATCTTAACATCCTCATTGTTGCCACCTCAAGTTAGCTCTCATGTGACTTTTTTATGGTCCAACAATCGGTTCTGTATAACAAAACCGATTAAACTACAACTCTATAGAATTTTCCCTTCAGTGTTGTTAGGAACCTCTTGCCACATAATACTTCTGGCGTTGCTCTCCACTTGCACTACCCTGCTTCTACTCTATGTTCTACATCATTGTCTATTTTCCCGTCACACTACATAAACGACCCTAGATACTTAAACCTACTAGTTTGTGGCACAACTAGACATTGGATAGAAATTTAGGTGTTTTCTTCTTCATTAATTCGACTGAAGTTTAAAGGCATGTACTCCGGTTTAGAGTGACATATCTTTAATCCATTGAACTTTAAAGTTGTCTCCACTCCTCTAACCTATCGTTCGGAAACATTTTGTTGTCTGCTATTAGCACAATGTCATCCACAAACATCATACACCACCGAACGGTCTCATGTACTGACTTTGACAATTCATCGAAAACTACCGTAACAAAAATGGACTCAATATGAATCCTTGGTGGAGGCCCACCTCCATAAGGAAGAAGTATGTGTCTTCCATTGTTTTAGCCCCATCATACATATCTATTATGATCCAAATATATCTGTCATGGACACTTCTATATTGGAGACTCTCCTAGATGACATGTTGAGGCACACTGTCATAAGTCATTTCTAGTTTAATGACCATCATGTGTGAATCTCGCTTCTTCCCCTGTACTTTACAATTCTCATGTATTGCCTCTTACGCTCCCTAGCTTTGGCAATCTTAAACATGTAATGTTTTCCTTTTTTAGTCTCTAGTCTTTTATGCATGCTCTTATAAACTATGTTTTTTTGCCTTTAACATTGTCGTATCTCTCGTTTTGTGTCTTTATATCTCACTTTTAGGCATGTTCGCTCCTTGTTGTCATTGCAACCTACGAACTCCCTAAAACTTTGTTGTATGTCCTTTATCTTACCTTGCACGTCCTCATTCCAGCACCAATACTTCTATGTCCAGCTCTCCCTCCCGTGATGACCCCAAGCGTTTTGTTTTGTTGCTTGTATAACATTATTTGTTATAGCATCCCATTTTTGGTTTGTGCCTTCATTCAATCCAGCTGAGCTTGTCGATAAGATCTTATCTCTAAAGATAGTAATGTTATCATCCATAGTAATATTATCATCCTTCACGTGCCCCGATCTTATTGATAGCGTCTTCTACAACTGAACTTTAAAATAATATTGTTGATCCACGATAATGAGATAGCTAAATAGTAGTTGGAATTAAAAGATCTATAGATTGCATGAACGTGTTTACTGTTAATCGGATTGTTTGACCCTTTCAAACTACAACAATTCAAGTTCAACAATGGTTGAAAATTCCAAATCAAGTACGACAGCTGTAATATTGCCTTAACACCATAGTTGTAACCTCAACTTAATAGTTTGCAGGCAAAATTATTATGTGAATGAATAATGATAGTTTTGAATAGTTAATAAGTCTATGCATTAGTAACAACAATGAATAATGATAGTTTTGATGCAACATTAAATAGAAGAAAATTTCATAAACAGTTGCAGCACAACAAAAGCAACTAAGAGGCTGTATAACAATTTTTGAATAATTAAATATTAAACCAATAAGATATCTGAACCATTAAAACCTACGTAATAGGGTGTTTTGCTCATCACATCATTGTTTAAAAAATATGTTTAGTTGGCACTGATGTGACGCAAAATGCCCTTTAAATGGCATTAATCATTACTCGTTATTTAAGTATTAAACCATTCAGATATCTAAACCATTAAAAGCTAGTATATCACTTAACTATTCAAAAACAAATGTCTAACCAATTCAAATAAGAGGTTTTAATCATTCGGTATTAAATCTCCTAACCATTTAACATTAGTATAAACTTGACCATTCAGAAACAAATGTCTGAATAATTCGAACATTTACTCGCAAAACAAACAGACTAAACAATTAAGCATTGAAAATAACCCCCAAGACATGAGATTATAAAGCTATTGTATCAAAACTATGCAACTTTTTCTTTAACACTTATAAATCCCAACTCTAGAAACACATATATCTCCACAATAAACTTACAACCGGAGACAACACATTTCCTATACACCATGCTATCAGTATTGTTAGATACTTAGGTTACACTCTTTGGTCCAAAACCAGATTACACTCTTTGGTCCAAAACCATCACAACTAAAATAGAAAGCAAAGTTAAGAGGTTTTGTAATTTTAATAGTGATGGTTTTGGGAGATTAGTTATGGAAGAGATAAGGTCTGGGTTTGCTGCTGGTTTGGTGGTGCAGTTGTACTTAAACAAAACCTTCAGCCACAACCTCTAGCTGTGGTGACTCGCTATCCGCCCGCTAGTACAACTGTTATTAAAGGTTAACATTGAAGAAAATAAAAAAGCAAATATTGAACTCTTTAAGTCTCCAAATATCCCATAATACTCCAAAAAACAACCCTTGCCAAAATGAAGTCACCATAAGTGTCTTCTTTCCAAACAACTTAACATCAAACATCTGTTGATTTTCACTCATCATCTTCTTCATCATCATCATCATTGTCCCCTCCAGCAGCAGCGTTCAAAGCGTTCAGCCTCTCAATAAGTTTCTGCTTTCTCTCGTCATATGTAAGCTTCTTCAGATTATACCTAAAAAACAATGCATAAAAGTATATAATCAAATATGCTCACAAATCTTGTATTTCATGACATTTTATGTTTCAAGGACAGCAAAGTTAAGTTAGTACCTCTTGTGCTCCTTAGGAGGTTCCTTCTCAGATTTCTTTGGGGAAGGATCCGCTCGAATGGCTGCATGCACCTTTTTGTAAAGGTCTTCAATGTTATCAGGTTCAACCCCAGCTTTAATATACTCTGAGAAGTGAGTCTGATACTTTTCTGGCTCATCTTCCATTAAAGTCTGCACATGTTGCATTTCACCAGTATATAATAAATTAACTGTTCAATTGATTATTGACTATGGTCAAATGTTATAAAATGTGTGGCTCACCCTCATGTAAGAAGCAACATGCCCACCATAAATGTACTTGCGATGTACTTCAGCATCAAGTTGCTTACCATCCTTGTTAAATCCAGCAAACCTCTTCTCACTGTGTGGAATATCAATCCCGCCATCCAAAGCTCCCTGAACCAAAGTAAATAGATTTATAAAAAACACTTTAAAAAAATAAATGAGTCAAAACAACCACAACTGCACATATTATTAGCATAAAAATGCCAAAAAGGTTGTCAAAAACTCAAATCATCCTAATTGAACTTTAAATATACAACCAGATACCTTAAGGGCACCAAAAACACGATTGCCTGTGGTTGTTCTGATAAGACCAACATCTAAAAGAGCCCTGAAAGGCCTCCTACTCTCTGCAGGTTCAACAGAGTAATCTTCCCCAGTTGCCTGTAAAACTTAATCTCTCAGTTAACAAAAACCACTTGATTGGTTGATTATGAGATATAAGTGATTCATATAGAAGTCCCATACCTCAAGATTTCCCTGGTACTCTTCATCCATCTCAAGCACTTTCAATACACGGCGAGCCAATAGAAGGCCAGTACAGTAGGCTACATTTTAAAAATAGTTGAGCACCAATGTTTAACACAAATAATAAATAAGTTACAAACACAGTTTTGGACAAAAAAACACCTGCTGCATAATTTGTGAGCCCAACTTTGAGACCATAATGAGGCAATTCATGAGCATATGCTGAAGCTAGAACCATATCACCAGCAATGCTTGCAGACACAATTTGGGCAATTATATCTTTGTTGGTCTAACCTCATCATTAAGGGAAAAAAATTCTAAAAATATAAGAAGCAAAGCCGCTCAACTCCGATAAAGAGTAGCAGATTAAAACAACAGCGACATAAAGCCAAAATAAACTTTGCATGTAATAAATCTAAGCAAATAAACACAGTAACAAAAAAGCAAGACGAATAAAATAAAACTTGTAGAAAATTTAACCATACAATGATTAAAATTTAAAAATCAGAACTCAAAGCATGAGAAAAATTATACAGTAAATAGATAACTGAAAGAAAAAAGAGTAAATGAGAAGGATACAAATCGCACGACATAACGGTACTTTGGTGTATTGTACTTATTTTTGTCTTGGTTAATCAGACGAATCCTTGCACGATAATCAGTCTTTCCCTCTGCATTAACAAACAAGAGAAAACAATATAGGATTACACATGCAACTCAATACACAGAAATAAATTAGAAATTACAAAAATAAATAACAAAGATATCCATACGGCGTCTTCTTTTGAACTTGACTTGAAACCGTTTGAAGTAAGATCTTGACTTCTGGGCTTTGACAAAAGCCTTAAAAGTAAACAAGATACAACAAAATTAGCAAAGATATATGTGACTTTTATTAAAAATATACATCACCATTAAGCATATCCAATCCAGTTTAATTTATATGCAGTCTAAACCATCAAACAACACAGTGACAACTAGCTGAAAATTGTCTTTAAGCATTAGCATAAGTATAGAAGATATCAATATAGCTGGAACATGAAACATGATCCAAAACGTTTATCAGTGTTTTCTAATATTTATAAGCAGAAAGCACAATTGTATGGTCAAAAACTTAAAAATAAAAAAGAATAATAATAATAAGTTAACAACAAGAAAAAAACTACAAATTTAATCTTTAATTCTTATGATTCTGGCAAAATTTTCAAATCTCCATCAACAACTTATACAAATAAAAACCTTGTCAGATACAAACAAAAATGAGACAACCAAAACAAATGCTGCGCACAAGAATTGCAAAAAAAAATTTAAAAAAAAAAGAATGCTAGACTAGTACTCATATAACTAACAAACTACATCTTGTGAACCAAGTTTAATAGCTGCATTTTTGTCAATGAATACAGTTAACACATATCGTAAACATTTTCCAAACTACACAAGAAGCGTTACGAAAAATATACAATTCTATAGCACAATGGAGCATTATTCATCTAATTTATTCTGCAATCGAAATGCATATTCAAACATTTAAAGAAAAAGTGCACCAGCAAGTAAGCTCGCGTAAATCAAGGTTTAAAGATCTAAATATTGATATTAATTTGCAGTTCTCAGATAATCAGATACAACATCACAGTCCAATTAAAACAACTCAAAATGTCGCATTTCTATAGCTGCCGTAGTTAATTGAGCTTCAAAGGTGCAAAATCAAATAACCAAAACTCACATTTCGTTAAAAAAAAGTGGACAGATACAATTGAGTTAACCATATATGTACATCGTAATTTCTAATTTAGAGACCCAAACACATAACAATCTGCAATGTTTTAACACGTGATTCGCCTAAACAGAAAAGTCCCATTTTCATTCAGGACGAGTGTGTTTAATCGATAAAATGGAAGTGACAATTGAACAAAGGAAGGTTGGAGATAGTTACCATGGATTATCCTCTGTATGCAGCTTAGGTGAAGAGGGTGTAGGAGACGAAGAGAATTCAGAGGCAGCGAATGAAAGATTTTGAAGGCGTTCAAATACCAAAACCCTAAAACTGGATGAAGATCGACGGCTACGATTGTTTTTCTTTCGCTTCACATATCATCTTAGGGTTTTCTGGTATTTTGATAATTTTAATTTACAGCCCTTGTAGTGTTATAATGTGTCATATACTGTCCCTAACTTTTATGTTTCTTCTATGTTTTTTAGTCGAATGCCTAAGAGTATTCACAACCAATATCTTATAATTATGTGAGTATGAGTCCTTAAATTATATGAAATAGCAGTGAAAAGGAGAGAAAATATTACTGTTCATTTGTAAATTTAAGGATTCACTGTTTAATCCTTATAAATTTTTTAATATTTTTGAAAGTGGTTGTGAGAAAAAAAAGAGATAAAAGGTAATGAAAAATGTATACATATATATTATTTAATTGAAAGAAAAGAGAAAAAGTAGTGACTTTTAATGTAATTATATGAATAAAGATAAGGAATGGATAAAGATAACGTAACAAGTTAAAATTGTTCTTTTACAAGGCAATGCGATATATTATAACAGGCATCACGGATTTAGGTTGATCCCATTTAGTTTGCTTTACATACGGTATATAATGTCAAACTCCAGGGGACCATGTAGGCTTTCTGACGATAATTTGATAAGTGGTTCTTAACTTTAGTAAAACTGTTTTAAATTTAGCAAATGAAAATTAAATAAATTTACCCAAAATATTAATAACAAGTTCATTAAATATTATAATTTTCAAACGCCAACATCCATAATAACGAGTTCATTAAGGTTTCATAGTCCAACTATCAAAATTCTTCAAGTTGCAAACAGGTCCTCATACCACTTTTTTGTGCATTGGTTTTTATGTAGATGGCACATTCTCTATGATAAAATAAACCCTTATCTTCCCATTTTCGTCTTTTGTATTGCGTAAAGACTTTAACGTTTACCTTGCTCAAAAAATTTTAGAAGATGGGAGGCTTTTGCGATATCTTTCCATTGCCGACAACCCCAAGTTGAAGGAGATGAAGAAATTTAGGACAATCGGTAGAGCCGATCATTGACGACCAGTAATGGTGATAAATCAAGCAATCTTCTATGGGGCAATAGTTTAGGTAAAACTGAGTGGCTTTGGAAGGTGTAAGAGGTCTAATAACCTTCCAAAGTCATTGTACCAATACAATTAAAGTGAAAAGCCCATATTACAGTAACAACAAACGTTTATCGGATTACCATATACCCTCCCAAATTAAATCCTGTTTATTTCAACTTGTTACTATGATGAACACCCGCATGCTCCCCTCAAAAAGTGAAAAATCCTTCACAATTTCGTTGATTTCCACCGCACACTACGCATAACAGCCACCATCAATTGGTTGCTTGGTCTTAGAATCCGAAAAACAACCACCATCTATCAACGATGTTTCTTTTCTATATATTTTCTCATTGGTATTGTTATGATTTAATTGTTAAAAAATAAAAACAAAATTACAAAAAAACATCTTTTACATTTATATAAAATTACATGTTTCATCATTTATCTTCAAAAATACACTAAACATTCTTTATACATGTCTTTTATAACAACTTTAAAACTTTGGACTAATGTATTTTAATCTTTTTTTAATAAAAACAAGTGAAATGGGGTGAATGGATAAAAATGCCTCACATGATTATAACGGACGTTAAAGGATGAAATTCGTTAAAAAAACATATATAAAGGATGTGTAGTATATATTTTAAAGATAAAGAATGAAACCTGTAATTTTATATAGACGTGAAAGATGTTATCAGTAATTTAAATTAATTTGATTATATGATCTTAAATATATGATTTTAACTTACATTATTGATTGGAAATTTATGGTTAATCAAAACTAGTGATTTTAACAGTTGTGCGTTGCGACAGCGTCGTACGTAACATGATAAAGTATAAACTACAATTGACCCGACTCAATTCCGAACTAAATTTACGTTGAAACGTACACTAATTCGAATTATACCGTCGAATGAAAATGTAATATATTTGACACGACCCCAAACAGAAATTACATTGAAACATAGATCAACTTAAACATATATAAAAAGAGCACATCCGGTTACGTTGTATTATGGAGTGATAAAGTATAGACCAGTAAAGTAACTCGAAATTATAATGTCAAATGAAAGCATATTATGTTTGACTCGAATTGTTTCCAAACAGAAGTCGAAACGGATTCCAACCCAAAACGTACTTAAAGATAAGTATGAAAACGTTTATATTTGACTCGAATCGTTTCTGAATAAAACTTACGTCAAAACTTTGACATATTCAAACTTTATTACCGACAAATATATAAAAATAAAGATATAAAAATTATTTTACAAAGTAAAAATGTACAAAACTTGAGAAGAATAAAGCGACATCTTATAAAATCTTTAAAAATTAGAAGGGTTTATCTCAACTCGTGTCGTGGTTTTTGTGAATTGTTTTTATTCTCTTTTGCTACTTATATCCCCTCGCTTATCAAAATTACCAATTTTATCTTTATTTATTTATCTTTCTATGAGCTTTAATTGAAATAACTAAAAAAATGAACTTTTGTAGCTAATACCAAAGACCACAAACTATATTGCTCATTATGTTTAGTAATTAATACAAAGTAAAAATGTACAAAAATTAAAGTGACATCTTATAATTTTTTTAAAAATTAGAGGGGTTTATCTCTACACATGTCCTGGTTTTTATGAACTGCCTTCATTCTCTTTTGCTACTCACATCCCCTCTATTATCAAAATTACCAAATTTATTTTTATTAATTTATCTTTCTTTGAGCTTTAGCAGGAAAACCTAAAAAAAAAACTTTTATGGCTAATACCATAGACCACAAACTCTACTGCTCATTACGTTTCTCTTTTACTACTTATATCCCCTCAATTATCAAATTTACCAAAATTATTTTTATTTATTTATCTTTCTATGAGCTTTAATTGAAAAAACTAAAAAAATAAGAACTTTTGTGGCTAATACCACACACCACAAAGTCTACTACTCATTGCGTTTAATAATTAATACAAAGTAAATATGTATAAAAACTTGAGAAGATTAAAGAGACATCTTATAAATTCTTCAAAAACTAAAGAGGTTTATCTCTACACATGTGGTTTTTGTGAATTACCTTATTCTCTTTTGCTACTTATATCCCCACAATTATCAAAATTACCAAATTCATTTATATTTATAAATCTTTCTATGAGCTTCAACCGGAAAAACTAAAAAAAAGACTTTTGTGGCTAATACAACAGACCACAAACTCTACTGCTCATTACATTTAGTAATAAATATATAGATAACTAGTCTACTTGAACTTAATTAGATACTTGAAAAGCACATTGATACTTGGTTTGATATTTTAGGGGTAGTAAAAACTACTGGACTCAAAATGCATTTGATATTTTATTTTTTTCGATAATAGTGTTTTGATTTGTTTCAATAGATTTATGTTTCGATTTGAAGCTACTCTTCATTTTTTTTGTTTTTTCATGTTAACTAGGTGTATTTCACAACGTGCATTATATGACTTGTCAACGTAGTTTTTTAATTGTGTGGTTACACCATAGAAATGATGTCATGCCAAACATTGAATATTTTTTTCATTATCACAACCATGTTGATCAACATACGACTATACTAGACGATATTAATCGAACAAAAAGAACCCAACAAAACCAACATCGTCTCATAAGGGCATAACCTCAAAAAACATGTCTCGCATGAGCAATAACAACCCACAACGTCTCATGCATGTGTTAGAGGGGCATACACCCAACATCATTGACACGACTACATGTCTCAGATGAATAGCAACACATCATAATTGACTTGGTACAACCATTCAAGCATAATATCAACCATGAACCACATCAAAAATCATATAAAATATGAAGTTGTAACCATCGATAAAACAATAGAAAGAACACAAACCCCAACAAGTGCGTAAAGTCACCAAATTTGCCACCAAAACCGGAAAAAAATTAAGGCTTTAAAGTAATCACCTTCATACAACGCAAATATATGATTTGCCTCTCAAATGAGTATTGTCTCACCATCATCGAATCAAACAACATCAGATCTGTAAGGCCCCGTTCCCGGAGACCTCACAGTTGGTCATTCATAGCATTAAATACATTAAACATAATTAGTTTACAAGCTTAAGCAGTGAAATTATTTCAACAAAAACTATTCATTTCATTAAAAACACTGTTGTTGAGCAATACACTATTGTTTAACCGAATACAAAAGATTTGTTTAATTGCATTACAAAACAACAGCAATAACAAGTATGAATGGATGTCGGACTTTTCCTGTCGAGTAGCTTCACCCTCGTGCCATTCTCAGCAATGTTTATCTGCCAACTGAAAATGTATAAAAATCAGCGTTGCTAAGTGAGTTCTAGTTTTAAAAGTAATAAAATACTTTTTGTAGGGTATACATATGAAAATACTATTTCTGTGAAATTTCATCTCTTTATACGTGAGCACGCATTAACTATACAATCAGATAATGCTTCTTCTCTTTACTGTATGCCTTGTTTATTCTTTACTCTTTTATCTTTATCTTTCACTGTCTATATGGACCAATGAGCAATACCCTAAACTATATGCGCGAGGGAAACTGGTGCTGGGCCCTCTGGTCCCTCAATGGGCTCTGATTACTGTATACAAGTCCGGCCCAGTCACATAGGGTACGCTGCAAAGGTCCGCCAATCTCAATTGACTGGCCCCGTGTGCATCATAGGGTAGCTAACCCGTATCACAGTTGAGCTAACGACAACATGGTCGTGAACCTCCTATAAGCTTGCAAGACTTGTTAACATTTTATTTAAGTTCCACTTCACTTCTTTATTGCTCTTTCTCTTTATTATTATTAGTAATACTTTATGTTACGATAATAAACACACCATGTAAAGTCATACACTAATAGTAATAATAATAATATGGAACAATCATAAAACAATCATAATCATGCATGAAACTAATTATTAATAAGCCCTAGTCAAACCTTGGTCAAAACCCTAATAGCATAAACTCCCAAAAATTCCGTAATAAATTCTAAGGGTTTAGGCGCATCAATACTATTTGGGCGCATGAGCCCTGTTTGGGCGCTTCATCACTATGCAGGCACATAGCCAACACTTAACCGTTTTAACACTTAGGCGCATGAACTATTAAGACGTATGGATACTATTGGGGCGCATGAACACTTAGGCGCATGGGCCATTCGGTCGCATGGTACTATTGGGGCGCATGGCCCTACACTTAGTCGCCCGACTAATATTCTAGGCGCATGAGGGTACTGTTCAGGCGCATGAGTTACACTTAAAACATTTCTAAGGCATTTCCGGGCGCATGAACCTTCTGCTCAACATGTTTCTAGGATATTTTCGAACCCAAACATCAAGCCTATTTGTTCTAAGCTAACCAAGGTCATTCTAAGCATGAACAACATAAAAACACCTAAGGAACATCATCAAACATGCATAATACATACGGGTATACATACATAATCATAATAAAACCGTTTTAATACATTTTCAGCCCCAAGAAGA
>BJCM01210356.1:0-19375 GCA_018326385.1 Flaveria bidentis
CGCCGCCCCCACCACCTGCAACTAGCCCCGCCGCTCTCACTGTCGCGACCTACCCTGCTGCCTGCGACCTACCCTGCCGCCCCGACCACCGGCGACCATCCCTACTTCCCCTACCGCTGGCGACCAACCACTACCGGCCCCCAACACCACTAAGCAACGGACACCCGTCGGAAGTAACCCCCGCTAGCCCCCACATCATCACTATCAATGCATCATCACCACCACATCACCACCACCACCATCGCATCATGACCATCACAACCTCATCACCACTATCACACCATCATTATCATCTCCACTTCCACCATTGCTCCATTATCATCATCTCAACAAACCCCTATTTCTTATACCATGTTACCCCTACAAAAGTTAAAAAAAAACCGAAATCGTTACCTGGTCATTAAAATCAAGGGTGGTGCAAACATGGGTGTTCGCGAGGGTTCAGATCTCAATTACCCAATTTCTTGTAACCATTGCTCAATTAGGGTTCAGATTTCAATTAGGGGTTTCAGAGATGGTTGGGTGTTCAGAGCGTTAGCGCTAGAAGATAAACGAACTGGTATTGAACAAGGTTATGGTAAGTGGTGGTGGCGACGGTGAGTGGTGGCGGCAATGAATCTTATTATGGTGTTTCTTTAAAGTGTGAGAGGGAAGAAAGCGGGGAGATGGCGATGAGGGTGGTTGGGTTATTTTATTTTTATATTTTCTAGTTAATTACACAAATAGTCCCTGAACTAAAAGAGATAAATAAAATTACAAAAGTGGTCCCTAAATGGGTATTATAGTCATTTCACTTAAACTTAACAGAAAAACTAACGACTGTTAGTGTTAATACCTAAACTTGTTACAAAATTTAAAACACAATACCCTAAATTATTACAAAAAAACCCTTAGTACCCAAACTTGTTATTTTAGATAAACCACAGGGACCATTTATGTAATTAACTCAAAAAATTATTATGAACTGTTTAAATTATTTAATAAATAGAATATAGTAAAGAAATTTTTAAGGTTAAGCTACACTTCTAATTCATATTATTCATTAGAATATATAAAATAAATTTGATAATTAAACTTTCTTCGTATGAAAGTTCATAAATGGGTTCGAGTTTTGGTTTATAGTTTGAAAATTAGCAGATGTTACAGTCTCCCCTACTTTAGGAAATTCCGTCCTGAAATTTAATCACAAGTATACTAATTTTAAGGATAGGAGAAGACTCGAGTTTCATTTCATATTTTCTAGTGAACTCTTGAAAGCGTTTAAACTCAACAAGAATAATATGACGTTTTGATATGCTTAAGTTTGTTAGGTTTCATAATGCATGATTTCATGTGTTTCTTGTCAAAGTGTGTAAGGTCATTAATTTAGGAAGGGAGATCTAGTGACATGATTACGATGGTGCGATGGTGGAGGTGGGGGTGATGACTAAGACAATGATATTGCGACGGTGGTTATGATGAAATGGTGGTGATGATGCGATGATGGTGATGTTGTGATGAGGGTGATTAAATGGTGATGATGAGTAGATGGTGGCTATTGTGGTGCTTGTAGGTATGTGTTTGGTGTTAGATTGGTGGCTTGGTGGTTGGGGCTGATAATGATAGATGGTGGTGATGGTGGGTAGATGGTGGTAACGGTGGGTAGTGGTGGATAGATGATGGTTACATATAATTACACTAATGGTCCCTAGTTAAAGGAAACATACAAAATTACAAAAGTAATCCCTCCAAAAGCATTTTAGTTAATTTTTTTAAAGTTAACAGAAAAACTAACAGTTGTTAGTCTTAATATATTAATGTATTACAAAATTTAAAACACAATATCCCAACATGTTACAAAAAACCCTTAATACCCAAACTTGTTATTTTATATAAACCACATGAACCATCTATGTAATTACCTCTATATCATTAAAAGATATAACTATTTGCTATCAACTTAGCTACGAGTTATGATATATATAAATATATAATTCTAAAATTGTACCCTTTTTTCCATTTTAGTTCAGGACAGTAAAATTTTAAAAAAAAATTTTCTTTGATTTCTAGAACACAATTCCATTATGTGTTCCTTCCGTTTATTTTATTTCTTTCATTTATTAAACAGAGGATTTAGTAAAGGGTAGACAAATAACAATATATAATCTAAAAAAATAGGTTATGAAATTTGGTCAAATGATTATTCTGTCATCAACCTACTTTCATCATTTTCCTTTCAACTTTTCTTGCTTTTTTCACTTACAACCAAAATGATTTTTCATGGGTACGTTTGAATACTTTAAAAATTACAACCCTACAAAAGATCCTTCATAATATCCTAATCCAGACACATAAAACATGAAAACAAAATTAAAACAATGATCCATAGCTCTTTGTCAGCTACTTACGGGTCGGGTCATGCTATCCGGACCCACGGGTTGATTCTCGACAACATTATCGACTATGCATCTGCCCAGGCAGCAAACACATGCGTATGAGACCTCAATTGGGTATTTGCTGTTTCTGTTTCTGTTGGGATCCATGTGTTTGTTGGTTTAGAACCCGACGATGGCGATTTATTCATGATGGCTTTGGGCTCATCGTTGTCGGGTTGGTTCGGTAACACATGGTTCGTGCGGTCTAGATGGTTGGGGGTTCGACGTGCTTGTTCCCCGGCTAAAAGGGTATTGCTTTCGATGATCTTTTCAACGTTGTACCGCGCTATGTCAAAGTTTGTGACCGCGCTTACGCCTCGAAACTTGATTGCAGCCACATCATAAGCCTCAGCAGCATCCTCTTGGGTGCCTGAAATAATAATCTAAAGTTTATGACTGTTTTTTAACTATATTTTAAATGTGTTGGTGTCTTGGATAGTCGTTAGAAACATGACTTACTAAATGTGCCTAGGTAAAGATCCTTGTTCCCCGCCACACGACCGATGCGCGCTTGCCATCTACCGTGTTGATGGTGCCTCGTTACTCCTCTGTAGATCGAAGCGCCCCGAGAGAAACCACTGCTTCTCCTGAATTTAGAGTTTTCGAGGTGAGGGGTTATTTTAAATTTTAAAACAAAGTAATAGCTGAGATCTGCTCCAGCTTCTTATTCGTGAACAGATCCTTTAGGAACTTCGCGATAGGGGGGGGGGGGTTCATTGTGGCTAATTATCTTTTCTACTGACTACAATTAAGTTCTTTTATCACATGTTTATATAAATTACTCAACTTTTATATATAGAAATTGATAAGTAATTAAGGTGACAAGGTTTTAATGAACCCCTTAACGCTCCATTGGTTCTCCCGTGAACAATACGGGAATGTGACAGTTAATAAAGCCATGTGATATGTATATCCGCAACCAAATCAGCATCAAATTATTCTCCACTTCCCCAATCAATAGTGAAAATAGTTTTTAAATTCAAACACCCTTTACTGAACTATTTATTTGGCTACTTTAACATAAATAAGAGAGAGAGTTGTTGTGCTCATGCCCGAGCTACACTAGCATGGACCACATCACCGCGGCGCGTGTTTAATGAGTGGCCATGACGGCACGTTGGCTCACGGTGTGGCCCGTGCTAGTATGCCGCATGGCCAATGGTTTTAAAGTGGGAAATTGAAACAAAAAACAAAAAAAACTAACCTTCTCAAGTGAGCAACATATTCTTGTCTTGACATATTCTTCATTTCCTCAAGTTCTTGCTCATAGTTTTCCAACTGATTTCAACACTTTAAATGTTAATATCTACTTTATTCCACAAAGAAACACAAATCATTGTTTGTAAAATTTCATATAAATAAGCTACCGGAAAATTAATATGAGTTGAAGGTCCCCAATACTTGACTGCTGCTAGATCATAAGCTCTAGCAGCTTTCTCTTCCATATCATAGCCACCTAAAAGTCAACAGGAAGTAGTCAACATTACTCAATCTTGATTTTAAAAAATGATAAACTTTTGCAGCTAAAACAAGAATCAGAAGCTTACCCAGATAAACTGAAGCCAAGATCACAGTAGGGTAAACAAGAACCATGAAAATTGGTAAGAAACTGAAGAGTAATAATAAGTCAAAATTAAGAAAAATGACAAAAATAGTCAAACTTGTAACCTTGTCTTCCCTTCCTTGTCTGGCCTTCTTTTTTGCAACTATTGTCCCACAAATGAGCTTCATATCTACCTGTCCATCTATGCCTATAGATAAAGATTCAGATACATTCCCTCATTCACATTTCAAATGTACAACAAAATTTGCATATGGTACTACAAAAAAAACCAAGAAATGCACCTGGTGACACCCCTATACTGAGAGGTTCTTTGACCAAATGTATCTAAAGATTTCCTGTGAACAATCTGCTTATCTTGATTCACCTTCTCAGACCTTCGTTTCTTTGCATCCACCACCACAGTTTCACCAACACTAGCAGCAGCAGCAGTAGGTGTCATTTGCTGTTGTGATATTGTGACACAAGAGCTTGATGAACATCCAGGGCTCATTGACAGGCTAAGTGACTGTAAACCACCACCACTGACACCGCTACCGCCACCGCCACCATCACTGCCAACAGAATGGTAATTGTTTGAACTCCAGACTTCAATAGATGGAAGAAAAAGACCACAAGTAGCATCTGCAACAATCTTGGGATCTTGTTGCTGTACTGTTGGGTACAACATGTAGTAATCTTGATGGTGTTGAGGTTGTATATGATAATCTTGATTGTAGTACATTGTACTGGTGTCTAAATCAGAGGTCCCCATTGTTACACCACCAAAAAAGTTTTCAAGTTTTGGTGTAGTTGAAGCAACCATCCCTAAATGGAAACACAACATTACAAACGTATCATTAAAAAACAGCAAAAAACAGCAAAAAAACAGCAAAAAACAAAAGAACAGACCTTGCGAATGTGATTGTGATGGTGATCTAGTGATTGCATCCATTAAGCAAAGTGATCCATCAGGCTTGAGGGGCATAATAGGGAAAGAAGAGTAGATCCCACCACCATTAACACCTTCAACTCCACTGTAGTAACTGTTTTGGTAGTTGAAATTACAAGGTATGGTGAAGAAATTTGTGGGATTTGAAGGAGAAGGGTGAGCAGCCTCTGGTGAGTGTGGATAAAGAGAGAAACCCAACCAGTTGTCACTGTTTCTGTTGTTGCCACTGTTGTCATTGTTGCCATTGTTTTCATTGTTGCCATTGTTTTCATTGTTGTTGTTGCAACTCATAGGCTTCATTGTTCAATGAGACTAACTAAAGAAATAAAGAGAAAAGGGAATTTGAACCCAAATCAAGGTCTGATTTTTATCAATGATTGGTGAAGTGGTAAGTGAATCATACTCAGTTTTTCAACATTTTTTTGAAGTTATAACAATGGGGATGTGGGTTGAGGTGGGGTGGAGTCAAGACTCAAGACTAAAGAGTAAAGACTCAATCTCTTTGTCTTTTTTCTAGCTGCAGACTTGTAAGAAAGCAGAATCTATGTAGATATTCAATTGCATACAGAAGTGTACGTATACATGAGATGTAAATGAAAATCAATTACATTTATTACTAGTGTTTATCCATATGGACCATATCTCTTCACTCTATACACACACACAACATATACATACATGTATATATGAAGAAGAAAGTAAGTTTCTTGTGAGTTAAACAAAAAGAATGAGTTTACAGCAAACAATGTTGGGAATCCTTCCAGCATTTCATTGGGATCTGTGCTTGAGAAAGACTTGATAGTTTGCTACTTTGCTTTTTCTTTCTTCTCTCTCTGTTCTTTTCACTTTCACTTTATTTGATGGATGGATGGATAGACATGATGCCTCATCTACAACGTAAATGCATTATGCAAATATGGTATAATTCTTTATTAACATATTTTTGGTAATAATCTCTCATCCTTTCAAAACAGATATTTCATTCATCATTCCATTGCTATCATCTTTAAAGCAGTGATCATAATTCATTTCAAGGTTTAAATCTTTTGGTGCATTTATCATCTTAAACACATGTCTTTTTTTACTGATGAGTGATTTCAATACGTGACATAATCACATGCATAATCTTTGACTGCAACGGATTGAAAAGATGGTTTACCACTCTAGTAAATGATTCATTATTCGTGCATTTACTAACGAAATAAAGATATATCACTACCCGAAACCTACATAGCTCGTGTTTTCTTTGACCAATGCATATTAAAATTTTGCCAAGTCTATATTGACTACTCAATGTGTGTTGTTTGTTTGCCTATGACTGTCATATGCTCTATGTCTATACAGTTATACATGGTGTTTTTGTGATGTTCTAGTTGAGTTTATTGTCTACCATATGCTTGGGAATCAGAGGTCTCTGTACAAACATTTTTATTTCTTGCGAATTTGTGATAGAAATAAGATTTACCTACATTCTATCATCCTTACATCTTATCAATAGATCGGCTATGAATAAGGAGCTGTTTGGAAAATTATAAATGATTAAATATTGAACTAATAAGAGGTCTGAAACATTAAGTGCTGAATCATTAAGATTTCTAAACTATTAAAAGATAGTATATCGTTTAACTATTCAAAATCAAATGTTTGACTAATTCAAATAAGAGGTCTTAATCATTTAGCATTAGACCTCTTAACCATTCAGTATTAGTATAATGTTTAACCATTCAGAGACAAATGTTTGAACTATTCAGACATCTGCTCGTGAAACAAATAATCTGAACCATTAAGTAATAAACCATTCATACATTTGAACCATTAAAAAGTTGATTTAGATGTTGTTAAACAGCTCATAAGACGGCTTTTGTTATGGTTACACTTATTAAAGTTTATAATTATAACTAGAAGATTATTTAGATGCCATAAGTACATGACAAGATGACCATTAAAGACCAGTAACATTTGATGATAAAAGCTTGAATATTATTATCAAGAGATATGATAATAGAGATGTGATTTGAGCATGCAACAAAACAAAAGATTCATGTTGGTCACTTGAGGCAAGCCATCAGCATCTGGTTTTGTAGGCTAGTATACATTTGGCAACCATCATAGGCTTCATAGCTTGCTTGCAGTTTCTATCTCATGACAAGTTTCTTCACAGTGGTTAATTGAGGCTGCCTACCTGCAGGCTTGTTTGCCTGGAGATAATATTCAGCAGGGTGTAGTCATGTCTAGTCTAGTCAACTCCACTCCATTTTGCAGACCTAAACTAGCTATATTCAGTGATTGTACAACTTATGAAGCATGAGGTACATGTGGTTAATGGATGGTTGCTATGGATGATACCATGTTGTTTAGCTCTGAAAAAAGAAATAGCTAATATAGTAGTTGGACTTTGGTCAAACATGTTGTAACCCTAAAATAGACATCTCATTTACCTTCTGTCAGACCAACCATTTTTTTCAGTTTAAGTTTATCAAGAAATTATTTTGAGAAAATACTTAAAATATCAATTTTGACATAATATTAATTCAAAATATTTCCTCTATGATTTTCCTTCCAAAATGTTTACTCTAGATAACTAATCGGTGTCTTTTAGATAGGACGCAGACGTCAAGTCACTCAAAATCATACATGTGTTGTGTGAAGGCGTCCACCAGCGCTAAGGAGGCGTTCGCCCGAGTTGAGGAGGCATACTCTCGTACTCTGGAGTCATCTGACATCATAAAAGACACGTGTATGATTTTAAATGACTCGTTATACAGGCATCCACCTTCTGTCTAAAAAGACGTGTACACTTTGTTTGAATGTAATATTTTGAAAGAAAAATAATTGAGAGAGCATTTTGAAAAAAGAAAATGAAATTTTAGGAATTTTTTCCAGTTTATTTTACAATCACTCTTGGTGGTTAATAAAAATAACAACTCTTAGGTCAGCTCTAATTGCATCTAATCCTTCAATCTAAGTTTAGAAAGTAAGAATATGAGGTCATAGTGAAAATACATGAACTAAAGTTTACTGGTGATTAACAGCTTAGAATCATCATCAATGATGATTAAAGTTGCATTTAAACACTCATCTTACTATATAAAGTAATGTTTATAAAGTAGAGTTACAATACAAAAATAGGTATGTATGGAGTGTCACAATCAAGTGCAGAAATACAAGGCAGGGGCTGGTGTAAGAATTAAAAGGAATACCACACAATGAATAACAAAATCTGAAAATATTCAAAAACCTAGGACCCCATTCAATTCAATACCCTCCATCTAAAACACTACTTCCATGCCAATTCCATTAACTCTACCTTTGTTATTTTTTGAATTTTTTTATTAACGATGTTAAATTATAAAATATATTGAATTTATGGGTAAATATATATGAAAGATAACTTCAGGGGTATCCGTCGGTGTGACACCGACAAGTTCTTCTTTCTTAAATTCCGTGCTCTGTCAAGATTTCATAACATTTGTTTTTTTTCCTCAGAACCCATCAGTGCCACCGAAGAGTTCTGATCCAGGTCTTGAAAAGAGAGAACCCGCCAATGGGACCTGTGGGTTCTTTCTTATTAGGGTTAGTTGGGTGTTGGGTGTTTAATATAAACCCTTGGACCATCTCACTTTTATATAAAATCCCGAATCCTAAACAAAAACCCTCAAACCAAAAATCAAAAACCTCCTCAAACCAACATAAAAATTTCATACTATCTTTATTTAAAAAACACTCATCCTCAAACAACTCAAACCAAAACCTCTTCAAACCAAGTTCAAATTTTTTGGTTTTGAGTTGTTTGAGGATGAAGGTTTTTTAAACGAAGATAGTCTGAATTTTTTATGTTGGTTTGAGAAGGTTTATGATTTGAGGTTTTTTTTTCAGGATTCAGGATTTTATGAGAAAGTTAGATGGTTCAAGGGTTAATATTAAACATCCAACACCCGATCAACCCTAATTAGAAAGAACCCGCCAGTCCCATTGGCGGGTCCTATCTTTTCAAGACCCAGATCAGAACTCGCAGGTGGCACCGGCGGGCTCTAAGGAAAATGACAGATGTTATGGAATCTTAGCAAGGCACGGAAATTAAGAAGGTAGAACTCGCCGGTGTGACCGGCGGGTACCCCTAAAATCATCTTTTATATATATTTACCCACCAAGTCAATATATTTTTAATTTTAACCCCATTAATAAAAAAAATTCTTATTTTTATTTTTTATTTTTGTTAACTGTAAAATTAATGATTAGTAGTTAATACACTAAGGTAGTAATTATTTGTTAATATCAAAAATTGAACCTTTGAACCTCCAAAACAATCAAACTTTTCACCCCTTGATCACTCAAAGGATCATCGTTATTTTTTATTTAGTTTAATGTTTTTAGTCAATAAGTGAACATTGTTTTAATAAAAGATAATAATCTAAATGTTTCTATAAAATTGCGACACCACTTGGGTGGATATACATGAAAGAGGTAAAGTTATCTTCGAGTATAGTGTTTTTGGTAAATTTTATAATAAACTATTTTCTAATTTTGTAATGTTTTTTAATTAATACTTACAATTTAAAAATGAGTTTATTGAATTTGACTAGATAATAAAAGAATAAAAATAAGACACACTTTATAAAAACTGTATTTTAATAAAGAGTAAGAAATTTTATTTTAACACTTTTAGATTTAAATATTATTATTTGGTTTTTGAGCTAAACTTAGAATTTCAGGAAAAACGATAACCACAACGCGCGAAAATAGACAAACTTGTGAATCACCAAGCCACTTTATATTCAACCCCCATCCCCATCCTTACACATGTATATATAACTAATCGACTTGCTTAGTGGTAGATATGTATGTTTCTCATTCAAAAAAGTGTTGTATTCAAATCATTTTACATGTGTAATAGTTAAATTGGTTATTTAAAACAATGTACGTGTGTATATGTATCATCATCAAGTTGTAACCTCAGCTTGTGGACTTATACTCTGGTAAAATTCAAATTAAAACTTTTTTTTTTACGATAATCATTTAACTTCATATTAAGTATTAGTTTAATATAAAAAATAGATTCTAACTTAGGGTGGGAGGGGAACCAACGCGGTGAACCCATGATGAGGCTCGACATCCCCCTTCACGCTGCAATTTTTCCTTTTTCATGGCATATACTTATCATCCGTTGTGTTCTTTGCTTTTGTGCGTGTGTGTGGTGTAGTTGTGTAGTATGAACAGTATATAGCAACACCGACGCCATTAAGTTTGAGTGTGTGGCGTAACACAATTGTTCACGCCCTTTTAAATTGTAATATAGTTATTAGAGATGCACAAAATAACCGGGTACGGACCCGACCCGGACCCGGGTTCAGGTACAACCCGATGAGAGACATACCCAGTTCGAACCCGTAGGGTTGGAACCGGGTTTAGTTTTTGAGTCTTTTAGCGAACCCGACCCGAACCGAACTGGTCTAAACCCGAATTGAACCCGGTATTGGACATAAAAAAAATTAGGAAAAATAAACTAAACCCGGTATTGGACCCGGTTCCGGACCTGACCCGACCCTAACCGGGTATGGCGGGTAGGGTTTTCCCGCAAGTGAACCCGACCCGAGTTCACCAATACCCGGGTACAAAAAAACCCGATTAGGCCCAACCCGGTTTCGGGTCTGGCCCAAAACCCGAAATGTGCTTCTCTAATAGTTATTATTATAATAGTACGTGTCTGGATATTTTTATACTTTATAGACGTTAGTTAGAACAATGGGCCAAATCAATTTGGGCCTCAACATAATGGATCAAACTATCTTAGGCTTTGTTCTTTTTAGGCTTTGGGCCCCTGCAATTTCTTTGTTGATGCTAGAGTCTAGACTGCATTACTGCAAGTCATTCCGACTTTGACCCAACTCATTTTTCTCACTCATTCTCAACAACATTAAAAAATTTAAATGGTGAAAATGATCAAAGGGTCAAAATCGATTTGTCTCTGTAGGCAATAGTATGTTGATTTATATCACACATATAGACATTATAGTCTATAGGCCATGATATGCTCTCTTTCTAGTTCCAAACTTTTATTTTGTAATGTTCTTGTAGTTTCAAGCCAGACAAAAACGATACTTTCTATCACTTAGTTCGCGTTCGTTCATCCTAACTGTGTCTTTTTCTTATCATGATTGTTATATTTAGACATGGACATGACAATGACATCCCGTCCAACCTATTTTACCAAGCTCACATAGACTACTCCATTCTGTTACCACTTCTTCGTTATAGGATGTGACACTCATGGTCCTCGCTATTCTAAATACCGCGAAAAAATCAAGTAACTCTACTTGTTATGCATCTCGAAGACTATAGACTTTCACTTCCATTGTGCTTTTGATGTAACATGACACCATTATATATATGTTAACCATTGTAATATTCGGGGACCTCTTTGTTTTCGCTAATTCTTTAGATCATTTACCTTAACATGAAGCTTAAACTCGACATTGTGGAACATGGTCAAGTAATAGTATGCCACAAAGCTTTCACGCACGATTTATAGAATCGCTTGATGAGTTGATGTAACAACTATATTTTCCTAGTAAGTTCGAGTGATCGATTTCTCAACTAATTTTCAAATTATTTTGTAAAATAAATCACATAAGAAGTGTAATAGTACATGTTGTTAAATAGAAGTGACAAGGGAAAAAGTTATTAAAGGAGAGTTAAATAGCCACCAACTTTAGGGAGCATGTTAGTTGGTAGGAGTTTGTTCCTTTTAAGATGAGCACAATATTTGTGTATTATATTCATATTCAAAATGACAGAGGGGTGATGGGAATGGAACCTTGTATACACACCATCCATTACACATTATGATTTATGACCCACCCATACCAACGCTCCTCTTTCAATATATAGACACCCTTTTATATAAAACCTATGCCATCTTAATTTTATTAATGTTTTTAAGTATATAATATAAAAGAGAAAAAATATCATGGATCAAGTTTGTAGATTGAAATATAAATAAAAAAATAGCATTATGTCTCGTCTGTTGTGACCTAATCATTTTAAAAAGATAATTTCAAACTCAGAATATGTATAAGAAACCTAAAATATTGAAGGGGCCCGGGTTTGAACCTACGTCTCATAATATTTAAGTAAGTTGCATTACTAACTGCTTGAGAACATCAACCCTTGTGTTTTGATGACATACCTATGTTTATTGCCTGTGGGTAACAATACCAACACTTTTAAATGAGAATATATATAATAGTATTTTCTTATTTTAATATTATTATAGTCTTGGTTGAAATCATACCTTGCATGTTTTCGATGACATAAAGATGTTTAATGCCTTTAATGGTCAAACGCATAGACACACATTCGTATTTACACATGTATATGTGTGTAATGCATCATTCTACAAAGTGACTTTTGTGTTTTGTTGCATCGTTGGTTAAAGAAGAAAACATCAAGTAAAAACAAAAGATCAAATTATAGAAGATGAAAGGATTTCTATAAATATTAGGAAATACATTTTTTTGAACACCAATAGAGGTATATGGATAGACATACTGTTCATGATGCAAGTGGTGAAATGAATGTTATAATTAAAGCAAAAAATAAGACAGCTACATATTTTATGATAATAAATGACATTATTCATGATGTAGTGATTTAAAAGACATGACGTAATTTATGCTTCATGAATCCTACCCAATACTTTGACAATTTCTATACACCTATCTTTGCATTTGATTTGAAGAACCTACACATGTTTCATCATTACGGGCGTCTAAACAATTGGAAGAAAAAACTGATTCACGTAATAATTTTGGCCTTCATATGGTATATATGTAACAAGAAATGAAGCGGTCTTTAGGAGACGAACTCCATTTGCGACCAATTAAACGAGGAGATCAGGTCCTTATGCTTCACGATGTTTTGGATACGTGAAAGTCTGCATCCTAGGTGATGTCTATGGTGATGTCTATATGCAGGAAATAGAAGATATAGAGAGTGCAACTCATCAGTTTGATAAGAAGCTTAGACGAGCTTTGTAGAATTAAGGAGATAAAAAGAAAAGAACTGAGAAAAAAAAAAGATGAAAGTATTGTGCTAATCGCACTCAAACTACCAAATCTAAGTGTTAAATGTGTCGTTTTCAGTTTTTCATCTTTGATACTTGTGCTAATCGCGTCATCTGTAACCGATAAAACACGATTTGTCAGCACTAATCACAACCCTTCACCAATAGTATCTTGGTTTGTAGCTCCTTGTGTCCTATTTTATTATGTCTTTCCGTTCATTATTATGTTTTCCTAATATCATGTGTTTTTTCTTAGATAATAAATTCCAAAGAGCATAATGGTGAAATAACACCATTGTATACTTTTATTATCTAAAACAAAATGATATAATAACAAAAAATTTATCTAATATATTAAAAACAATATCAAAATAATAAAATGATATAAAACGTAAACCAGAATGATAAAATGTCTTGTTATGTTTTTTTCTACTCGCCATTGTGTTTTCCTAAATATTATTTTTTTCCTAAAACTAATTAGTTTTGAAAGTAATATCGGTTAAATAATATTATTGTGTACTTTTAATTATTAAATATAATAATAAAATAACAAATTTATATAATATATAAATGACAATAACAAAAATAAAACAAAATAATCTAAAATTTAAATACAACGATGAATATATATAACAAATGAAGGAAAACATTTAACAAAATAACTTCATATATTAGACACAATAACCTAACTTATTTGACATGATAATCAAAATACTCTCCCCTTTTAAAATAAAAAAAAGATGCATTTTAAGCTCAAAATTTTTTTAACAAACTTTTACCTTAAATAATTTTTTTACTACAACATTACCCATGATAATTAACAAAAACGATTTCTTTCAACTAATCATCATATGGTTATCTTCTCTTCTTTTAAGATCCCATAAAAGACATATAACCTCAAAATAATAAGTCTAAAGTTTATTGTTTATTGAGACCTACAGTATAATAGCGAATGTTAAGGTTGTGGTTTTGTAACTAAAAAGATCATAAGTTTAAATCGTGATACAGACTCGTGCACATAGTGTGAGATATAACTCATCCGATCACAAAGCATTTAGCCTCTTCTTAGAAAAATAAGTCTATTGTGTATTTTCTTGACGGTTTAATCATAGAAATTCTTGCTTTGTTTTCTTGCTCTTGTGTAAATGTATGGGGGCGTGGTCTTTTTTGTTGTACTCACCTTGTCACTATTTTCCATGTTCAAAGATAAGATGTCAATCATCCTACACAAAAGTTGTTATTTTCTGATTTATGTCATGTATATGTTGTTTCAAAACATTACTACAATTATCTTTCCAATCATTGACCTCTAACTATTTTCTCAATATAAGCAAGCATCTTATCTACATGAATATACAAACTCTGAACTTAGTAGCCAGAGCAAGAGCGGGGAGAGGGTGGGAAAATTCCGGTCCGGGACCACAACCTTCAAACTCGATATGTAAAAAAAACAACCTTCTAACCCAGGAAGATTCAACGTGATTCGTTGTCCCATTTCTCATCTTTTTCGGCCGAGTGAGAAAATTAGAAAAAATTAGGATGACCTCATCTAAAACGAGAAAATTGGCAATACAATCATACTATGTTTCCATCCTTTGCTTGTTGTTTCGAAAAACCTTCACGTTGCGAAGTCGTTATAAAGTCCACCAAATATACATAATTTTAGTCCCCATCAAGTTCCTTTTAGAACTCTTTCGGAGAGCTAATATCCATCAAGATGCTATTAATTAATCCCCGTATTGTTAATATGTGACTATCTCACTTGGTAGAGTCTTTGTCTTTTAGAGAGAATGTCTTGGGTTTAAATCCAGGTATTGACGTAATATGAAGTAATTTATAAATATGAATAAGATAGGTTTTTCATTAAAAAAATGAATCCCCATGTTCGAGTAGCAAAACTGCATCAACCAAAAAAACATGAGATAACCTTTAATTCGATATCACACATTGGGTTTCATTTTCATATTGGCCCCGAGTAAGAATACGATCCAACAAAACTCTTCAAACTAGAATGTTAACTTTTCTAGTAGCAAACTAGAATGTTAACTTTTCTAGTAGTTATTTTTTATTTTTAGTTTAATAAAAAAGTAACTAAGAGTTAAACGTGGTAGTATCACGTTTCTTTTCATTAATTTTTTTCGCCTATCTATCTTAAAATAATCATATTATGTATTAATAAAATTATTAATTACTTTTTTAGATTTAATATTTTTAATAAATTTAAAAAAGGTTTTTTCATTAATGTAATTTTTAAAGACAAATTTTTAAAAAATCTTTTTTTTGTAAAGCATCAAATGTTTTTTTAAAAATAAGAAATATTTTAAAATTAGTGTTTTTAAAAAGAAAATTTTTTATAAACAAAAAATAATTAAAATTGGGAGCTAAAATAAGAAAGTTTTTAAAAAGTAAATTTTTTTAAAATGTTTATAACAAGGAAGATTTCAATAATATATTACCTTAAAATATAATTTTATAATTAATATAATTTTATTTTATTTATTTAACCCGTGTGATACAGTGGTTTACTAAAGCTAGTATATTATGTTATGTTATATTATATGTATATAAGCAATGTGTTTAGGCTCATGAGATAAAACAAACTTTTTTGTCCGAAAGTCGGTCTCGAGCACTGTTATCAAGGGAGTATCGTTTTAGAACAAAACCGAGCTCAAGCTTATTTTCAAGCATTTAACAAAACGATATATCAAATAATAGTTACATCACTAATAGTTGATATGTAAACAATTCAAATGTATCACAAAATCTAATAAATAAAAATAGTCTATAAGCGTATACCCCATAGTATATCTCACAATAGTAGGTCAATATAATATTACAAAAACTATTAAACTCTCAATGTTTATCACAATTCCCACCGCTATGTTTCACAACGTGCCTCGTTGATATCCACACGGTAGAGACTCACTGGCATCGACTTCCATGCAGTGATTTAGAGTCTTCTATGTGTAGTTTTCAATCTTGGTGAATATAATATCTATAAAGATATAAATGATGCAGAAATATAATAATATGGGCATCAATAGAAATAACATTAATGAATATTAATAATATAATTAACTAAGTAAAAGCATTGCATGTCAAAATCCTGTTGTACCCAAGTGTTTTTTTAATATAAATTACTAAGTTAGTATTTCTAATATGAGATAATTACACAATATTTTATATGGTTTAGCTGGAATTATGGATGATAATTGGACAAGTATGAACCAGATTGGAAAGTGTATTTATACCCGATCCAAAACCTGTTAGGTATGTATCGGGTATTTATTCATTGGGTATCAATTGCACCCACGGGTAATCGAGTATACCATTTAAGGTTATAAAAAACTATGTATTAACTATACCCATCAGGTATATATTGAAGTTAGGACACATATATAGTTACATATGCATATACATACTAGACAATATTTTTCTTAACCCTTAATATTTTCTTGTTGGTAGTAACCTTTAATTTCAAGAACAACTATCTTGGTATATTATAATTTTGTAAGATACTACATTGTTGCAAATGATATGAAAATTAGTAACTTATATTCAACCCATAATTATTAAGTAAAAAAATTAAAATAAAAATTAAAAAAGATATAATATGTATAAATTATATGTAACACCCCGAATTTTTATTAAAACAAAAGAAAAAGAAAAGTAAATATAAAGAATAGATAATGAGCACAAGTGGAAGGGGATAAAGTGCATAAAATACAAAATCTTATTATTTTAAGGTTTAAAGGGGCATGGTCGCCCATATCAAAAGCAGAAAGCTGCTTTTGCTCTCGAAGGAAGAAAGAAGAGAGAGAGAGCCCCGGTTCTAGAGAGAGAAAGAGTAAGAAGCAGCTGCAAAGTTAAGTCTTCTTTTCTATGAGCTCGGTTTCAGCTAGGTTTCGAGTTCTTGACCGAAGTTCTTAGTGTTTAGTGTTTGTTTTCGGGATTCAAGAGCTGAATCGAAGGTGGGTCTCGAACTAGAAGAGTGTTGCTCAAAGGCTGCTCAAGGTGAGTTTCTAGAACCCCTCTTTTACTGATTTTCAACTTGTTTGGGACTATTATGCATACTAAGTAAATATTTTGAAAGTAACCATGGGTCTACAGCCTTATGTTCGAAATCATATATGTATGTATGTATGTATGTTTTAGTGTTGATTATGGGTTAATATTGATGGTTAGCATGCTTAGATGGCTTTACTATGTTAGATATGTGCTTGGGTATCACTGGAACGATAATTGGGTGATGTTGGTAACATAAAAAATATTTTAGAATGTTCTGATGAACATGAATAGTGGTCCATGCGCCTAGTGTTGGCCATGCGCCAAAATAGTGGCCCATGCGCCCAGCATGTTGGCCATGCGTCTAAGGGTTGGTCATGCGCCCAAGTGCTGGCCATGCACCTGAATAATGCCATGCGCCCAACGTGATTGAAACGGCTAAGTGTTGATGCGCCTAAACAGGTGCCATCCGCCTAAACAGGTGCCATGCACCTGCATAGTGGCAAAGCACCTGAACAGGGCAGAAGCGCCCAAATAGTGCCATGTGTCCAGACTGTTTTACACTTAGAATTTTTATGCTCATGCGCCTGGAAGGCCCCATGCACCCAATTTGTACTTAAGGTTTTCTAAGTGGTTTTAAGGGGTATTATGGGAAGATAGGCCTGGTTATGATGTGATGGCTTATGTTTGATGTGTGTTATGCATGTATGATGTGCCTGTATTGGTGATGGTGTATGTTTATGATTATGTGTATGTTTCTTATTATGTATGTATGTCTTCCCTTGGCTTTGCGTTGAATGTTAATGAATGTAATGAAAGTATTATGTAACGTAAAGTGGAAGATAATGAAAAGTGGAACGTAATGAATGAATGCATGCATGTATTAATGAATGAGAAAGTATACAAAGGCTTGCAAGCAATATGTACAGAGGTGCACGACTCTAAATGCGTTAAGCTCAACCGCGTGAGGTTTAGCTAATCCTAAAGTGTGCACGCAAGGGTTCCAGTCTTTGTGACTGACCTTCAGTGTTGTTACCCATTTCGATGGGGGGTGTTATTACCCATTTCGATGGGGGTGTTGTTACCCATAATGTTGGGGGTGAAATATATGATGGTTACCCGAGTTACATATAACTTCGGGGGTGTAGCATAAAGCCAAGCATATGTATGAGGTGAGCGACTTTGTGTTGCAACAGACTCGGATAGAGTTCAATCCCTGTGATTGACTCGAATGGGGTCTTTGTCGCGTATCCCGGTGTTGTGTCAGTCTTCAAACAAGAGTCGGGGGTTTGTGAGCAGGCCCCGGCACAACATCAGCTTTCGAGCATGAGTCAGGGATTTTGCACGAGACAAGATTCGAGTAATAAAGAGTAATGAGCAAAGAGATGAATGAATGAACAAAAGATAATGATGGAAAGAACGATCGTATAAAATGAACGTTAATGAAATATCATAATAATGTACTAAACAGGATCTTTGTCATTCGACCTCAGTAATCGTGGCTGGGCGCCACGAAAAGGGTAAAGTCTGACCGGATCTAGAAAGAGAAGTGAACGATAATGTAATACGTTGAATGAACGAAAGTTAATGAACATAATGACGAAGATAATAATGATATTATTTGTATGTACGTATGATGCATGATCACGAACGATTGTAAAGTATAGTATGCTTTTGAAAGTAAAGAACGGTTTTAACAAAAGTAAAGGATTTTATTATAAAAACTAGAACTCACTCAGCGTTGCTGACTTTTGTATGCATGATAGTTGGCATGTATTTGTTGATGCTGAGGAGTTGCAGGCATGGATGCATAAGCTATTGGGAGCATTTTGTGGCTGGCATCTGTATTTTGACATGTCTTTGTATTTTGTGATGAAAACAAATGTTGTAAATGAATGAAATGACATGTTTTTAGTTATTAATGACAGTTTTAAATTCCGCTGCAAAATTTATGTACGTTTTAAAATGTTTTATGTGCAATGAATGACCAACTGTGAGGTGCCCGGGTACGGGGCCTTACAAGTTAGTATCAGAACAAAAGTTTAAGTGAATTGGGTAAATATTTTGAAAAACCTAATCTTAAACTGAGAATGGGACTAAAAGAAAAGGGATGCCAGTCCTAGTAGTTACGTGCCTGCAGGTAAAGATTTTATGTAAACGTTTAAAGTAAGTTAACGTTAACCGGTGTTATGTGTGTATGTTATGTGGCTAGTGTGCTTTTGTGTAGATTTAGATACCAATGTAGTCAGGATAGGAAATGCTTGGGGTGTGAAGAGTAAAGTAAGTGGCTAATCACAACTGGCCATTGTAATTAGGGATTTACTATACTTGACATAAACTGAGTTGTTCCCTTGAGTGATCGTGTTGGTGTTTGAATCTTTCAGTGTGTTATAGGATGGCTG
>BJCM01210357.1:0-20286 GCA_018326385.1 Flaveria bidentis
TGACTTGCAGAGTTGCAGCGGAAAGGGGTCCAGCTTTATGGAACAGTACATCAGATAAAGCATGTTACTAAAAGTCTTCGGAAGAAATCTGTCTTCATGAACTTGAAGCTTCGGAAGACTTTGTCTCTGAGGCTTCGGAAGACTTCATGTTTGGCTTCGGAAGATATTGGTCTTGGCTTCGGAAGATTTCACACTTAGAGTATGTTTTTTCTGTTTCATGTGTCAAACTTCCTAAACTTCTTCTTTAATGCACTTGTGCAGCATGCAGGAAAGACTTAAGATGTTTAGGTTGCATCAGCTTCTTTATTAATCTTTACACTTACGGTTATGTATGTTTATGTTCCTTATTATGTATGCTTATTTTTCCCTGGCTTTACGTGGTATAGTTGTGAATGTAAATGGAAAAGTATTATGTAACATAAAGCAGAAGATAATGAAAAGAGGAACGTAATGAATGAATGCATGCATTAATGAAAGAAAAGTAAAGAAAGTCTTGCAAGCAATGTAAGGAGCTTCACACCCAATGAAGGGTGTTAGCTTAACGGTGTGTGGGTTAGCTACGCAGAAGGATGCACAATGGGGTCTATCTTTGTGATTGACCATTTGTATGGAACCTTTGTCGCTTACCCCGGTACTGTGATAAGGACACCAGGCGCAATGTATAGGAGTTTATTTATAGACTTCGGCCCAGTACCCGCTTTATGCATGAGTGTGGCGTATAGAACATGGCATTGGTACACATGAATTTACCCCGGTACTGTAGTCAAGCCACCTGGCGGAATGTATGGGTGTCTATTATAAACTTTGGCCTAGTACTCACTTTATGCATGACGGTGGGGTAAAGTTCACAATATTGGTATGGAATGTAAAGAAGTAATGATAAATGTACGTAATGAACGGTAAGGAAGATAACGAATGATAACGATGACGTATGATGATGAATGAATGAAAGTTAACGAACGATGATGAAAGATAATAATGCTATAATTAATGTGTATGTATGATGCTTGATCGCGTAAGAATGTAAAGGAAGGTTTTAAACAAAAGTAAAGTATATTTTATTTTAAAAACTAGAACTCACTCAACAACACTGACTTTTATGTGTTTCCAGTTGGCAGGTGATGGTTGTTGAGGATGGCACGGGCGGCTACTTGGCTTGTTTGGATGGTATCCATTTTGTATAACGATAATGTTTTTGCATTGTAATGCAAACAAATGATGTTTTGTAATTGTTAAAAATGTTGTATTATTTTGCAAAAACGATTATTAATATATGAAATGGTTTAAGTTAATTCCGCTGCAATGTTTTTAGTAATGTTAATATGTTTTATGTGCGATCATTGATCGGTTGTGAGTGTCCTGGGAACGGAACCTTACATATGAATAGTGAAATAATGTTTAAAGATGTTTTATGACAATTAAATTATGTAATGATGTTTTATAAATCCAGCTACTATTATAGATAATGGTTGAAATTTAAGAATTGTGTTTTTTGATATGTAAATCTAACTGTGAGGTATCCTAGAAATAAGTTCTTACATTTTGGTGTTGCAATTGTAGTCCTAATTTCTCAAGATTTCTAATAATGATTACTTACCAAAAACATGGATAATGATCAAAACTTATGCCTTCTATATAGTCATTCAAGTCTCATTCCATTGTGTTTACAATTTATTAGAAACTTGTTAATAGGGGTAATAGATTGATTTATATGTGATAGTTATGAAGCCAATAAATGTAAATACTAGATTAGAGGTGCCCCATTGTTTAGGGCGTGACAAAATAGAATCGAACACACTAGGCGTCATAAACCATGTACCAACCTTTGCAAATTCGTGCAAGAGATAAGTGTTAGTCATTGAACCAACCATCAGGAAAGTTATGCCACCACCTTTGCATGCAATAGACCTGGAGGGCTACATTTAGAATGTGAATTCTAATCTTACAGTCCATCAATAGACCAATAAATGACGAAATCTAATTCGATCTGGTTATGAAAACATTAATGACTAATATTAGAGTAAATTACACGAACAGTCCTTGGGTATGCACATATTGCAACTTTAGTCTCCACAATATAGGCCTAAACTTTACATGGTTTGCACACTAATGGTTTCCAATGCTAACATAGGTTAAGTTTCTCTGTTAAGTCAGTGTGAAATTACCAAAATACCCCTAAATTAAAAAAACAAATATAAACCACTATTATTCTATAATACATATTAAAATAAAACTTAACCAAACACACCCACCTCCTCCAGCATCTTTTTCATCTTCATCGTACACCCTTCATAACCACCCCTCCATCACCATCCTCCAACTTCACCACTAATTAAGAACTCAAGCACCACCACTTGTCACTGTCACCACCATTGCGCACTACCACCACCATATGTCACAATCGTAACCAAAACGCCTCCCCATTTGAACCTACCTGCATATGTGAAACTCTCTGGTGAGTGGCGGCCATCGAATCTACTACTACCACCATCTTTGCAACATCATCTTGTTTCCAACATCTCCTCCCACCATCATTTATTTCTTCTTCAACACCCTACAAAGTTCAAAAATCGAATCAAATCAAATTTTGTGAAAATGATCGAAACATCGATGGCAACACCCACCATCCCTGTCGCCCGCTCAAATCCCCTGAAACCTATGTTCGCTTTCATCTCTTCTTCGTCTTCGTCATCTACGTCAATGGTGGTGTTGGTTAAGGGTGCTATAGGACGGTGGTGGTGGGCTGGCAACGGTGGTGGTGGGTTGGCGATGGTGGTGGTGGGTTGAGGGTGATGTGTCGAGGATGGTAGTGGGTTAAGGGTCGCAGTGGTGGTTTTTGGAGGTGGGTTGAGGGTGCAATCGGCGATGTTGGTGGTGGGTTGAGGGTGTAGGCGGTGTGGTGGTGGTGGGTTGAGGGTAGAGGCGGAGACGGTGGTGGTTGGTTGAGGGTATAGGCGGTGGCGACGGTGGTGGGTTGAGGGTAGAGGTGGTGGTGGTTGTTGTTGAGTGTGGAGAAGAAGATAAAAAAGAAAAAAAATTTTTAGTTTTTTTAAATACATTAATAGAGAAACTTAACCTTTCTAAATATCATAAACCATCATTGTAATTTTTTATATAGTTCAGACCATAATCTGGAATTTATTTAAAATAAAAGTTGCAATTTGTACTTATCCTAAATACTATTCGTGTAATTTAGTCTTAAACTATAACGTGTAGAGTTGAAATTTGAATAAAATTTCTTTTTGATATAATATTTCTTAATTTTGAAATCAATATTGGTGGCGATGGGTCCCGGCGTTGAAACCCACAAACAGACGCGTGGATATAACATAACATAACACACATCGAAAACCAAAAGCAAAGGAATCCGTTTGCATCACCGCCACCGCGTTCGGTTTACTCTTTCTTCCCAACACTCGTCTCCTCTTCTCTCCAACTGTAAAAGCAAAAAACAACTTGCACATCATTCATTCTTCATACTAAAGCAACCATTATTCTATCTCAATTCCCTCACTTTTCATTTCATTTTGCACTCAATTCTATACCACCCACATGACATACGTCTGAATTCAAACAATCCTTGAATCGATTATCATGCCAATCGAGAACAACGATGGCTATATGATCCCCGTACTATCCTCTAACGACCTATCCGAGCCCTTTGGCCAACTGGGTCTGGATCTATCCCACTCCGACCTCCGAGAAACCGCCTACGAGATCTTCGTCGGGGCTTGCCGGAGCTCCGGCGGAGGTAGGCCGTTGACTTACGTCTCTCAGTCGTCGGGTAGGTCTTCCGACAGGGCCTCATCCTTGCCGTCGCTGCAGAGGTCGCTCACGTTGACCACTGCCAGTAAGGTGAAGAAGGCGTTGGGTATCAAGTCCAAAAACAACAAGAACAACGTTTCGGAGACCAATGGCTCGTCGGCGACGGAGAATCGGCCGGCGACGGTCGGTGAGCTGATGAGGGTTCAGATGAGGATCCCCGAGCAAATTGATTCTAGGGTTAGACGTGGGTTATTGCGAATTGCTGCAGGACAGGTAATTAAGATAATGATCGATAACTTTTTAGCTTGTTTCTTCTGCTGTTTCTCATTTTCGTTCAATTTTTGAAGATTAGGGTTTTCTAATTTTGCAAAGAACACACTGATTGGGGACTTCAATTCTATCAGTTTTGATGGTTTATAAGTTCATTTACAGTAAATTCCAATCTTTTATTCGACATCTTACCAAATCTGCATCAAATTATAAAGATTGTGCTTGTGAGGATCAATAGGTAGGTTCTAAAATGCATATTATTTGCAGCTTGGCAGGCGAATAGAGTCTATAGTTCTACCCGTAGAACTTTTACAGCAATTTAAAGCCTCTGATTTCCCAACACAACGAGAATATGAAATGTGGCAGAAAAGAAACTTGAAGGTACTTGAGGCTGGACTGTTGCTCCACCCTAAACTACCACTTGATAGAAAAGATCCGGCAGCTCAACAACTCCGCCAGATCATCCGTGGGGCCCGTGATAGACCCATTGAGACTGGGAGACATAGTGAAGCAGTTCAAACCCTACGGAGTGTTACAATGCAGCTTGCTTGTCGGTCAATTGATGATTATGCGCCTGACACGTGTCATTGGGCAGATGGGGCCCCGTTGAATCTTTGGCTGTACCGAGTTCTTCTTGAAGCTCTTTTTGATGTTGAAGAGCCAACATCCATGATTGAAGAGGTTGATGAGGTGCTAGAACTCATAAAGAAGACGTGGGGTATTTTGGGAATTGACCAGAGGCTCCATAATCTTTGTTTTTCATGGGTTTTATTCAACCATTATGTAACAACGGGTCAAGTAGAGAATGATTTCCTTTTTGCTGCTGATAACTTATTGCTAGAGGTCAAAAAAGATGCAAAGTCAACTTTGGATTCAGGATATTCCAAGATTTTGTGTTTGACAATGAATTCAATGTTGGAGTGGGCCGAAAGAGGGCTTTTAGCTTACCATGAATCGTTTTACAGGGGTAATATTGACTTGATGCAAAGTATTCTCTCTCTTGGTTTGACTGCAGCCACCATATTGGCCGAAGAAAATCCTCATGAGAATGGTAGAAGGAATATCGTTGACGTTGCAAATGCCAAGGTTGACATTTATATCAGGTCTTCTATGCGCAAGGCTTTTAGTCAGGCAAGTTTTGACCTTATGAATTAGTTAGGCTTTCCATTGGATATAACTAGTGTAATAGGCTAAAATGAAATATATGGTAAACTTAATGAAGAGTATATTCATTCTAAATGTCGAGGTTCTTTACATTTATGTCATTCTAGTTTGTGTAACTTGTCAATGCTCTATACACCACACACCCACACTCATTTTACTAAGCCATAGCTTAAATTAAGTGTTTTTCCTGTTACTTAAATGTCTAAACATTCCTTCAGTAATTACAGAACAACGAGATAGAAGGTAATGTTGGGTAAAGACCCTGCTGAATGCCTGGAAAAGGAAATGTGGAATTTGTTTTGGGTATAAGAGTGCTAATCTTGTCCATTCTGCAAACTTTTAACAATCCTTATCTAATAGTCTTAAATTTGTATCAAGTTTTGTGATACAAGACAAATACTAGAACATTTAAAGATGACAAGATGGGCAGAACGGGCAGGTTGTGTAATGGGCCAAATAGGTTAGGGTTGAAACTAGTTTTTCTCTTAGCATGGGCTGAAATGGGTCAGGTGGGCGGTGTTGACCCTGAAGCTCCATTTTGGTTTCTTTTCAATTATATCAAATCATAAATGTTTTAATTATGTTTACAAACAATATCTTTACCTTAGTAATTTTACTCCTCGAATAAAATAGAGGTGGTATGTTTTAAAATTGGAACTTGGAAGACTTTTACCTGTTTAACCCTTTCCCTTTTAGCTAAGTATTTGTATGACCTGTTGAGATAAAACCCACCATTTTATGTTCTATTATAGAAACTCACTCTTTATTCACTTTATTCAATTCAGGAAAGCGACAAAGTCCGCAAAAGCCGGAAGTCAGCAAAAAGTCAGCTAAATCAACTTCCAGCACTATGTATGCTTGCACAAGATGTTACTGACCTGGCATTTACTGAAAAAGAGATATACAGTCCAATACTACAAAGATGGCATCCTCTTGCAGTTGGTGTAGCAGTAGCAACTCTCCATTCTTGTTTTGGACAAGAGGTGCAAAAATTTGTTTCAGGAATCAAAGAGTTGACTCCTGATGTTATACAAGTCTTAATAGCAGCGGATAAATTGGAAAAAGATTTAGTACAAATGGCGGTAGAGGACTCGGTCAACAGTGATGATGGTGGAAAGTCAATAATTCAGGAGATGACTCCTTATGAAGCTGAATCCGTAATTGTAGATTTGGTTAAATCTTGGATAAAGACTCGAGTTGGTAGACTTGAAGAATGGGTTGATAGAAATTTGCAGCAAGAGGTATGCTCCTCATCCTCTGTTTTACTCTTTTGTTTGTTTCTTTATTGGAAACAGTGGTGGCAAAATGGGGGTGTCGGGCTCGTATAAAGGAGTAATTTATATGGGTCATGGGGAACCATTTTTTGGTCGAGTTTTCTAAATTTGTTTTACATAATTCATAAACTATATCATTTAAAGTTGCACTTTGGATGACGACCCCTTTGACCTATTTCATTTTAAATCAATTTTTTTTGTTTGGCCTGGTTGACCCATTAAAGATAAAATCATAACCCAAATCGAGCTATTTGTAGTAATCGGGTTGAAGTTCACCCTCTAGTGTCAATTTGCTATTTCACAAATAACTTCTCGACACTTGTCTCTAGTTAATGCTTATTTGTCCTAAAAAAGAAAAACGCGAGCTTTCAGTTTTGGGTTGTCCTAAAAAATATGTAACAAATTTGATCTTGGAAAGATATCTTTCAAATGTCTATATTTTATAATCAATAACCATTACAAGAGATATTTTATTATGGTCCACAAGTTTTCTGAATTTTATTTTCTCAAGCTGTATTTTAGGTATTCAACCATCAATAAAAGACTTCTGCTTAACTATGTAGCGAGTCCAATTTTTGTTTAAATAGTGGAGTATTAATTGTTTGGTTGCATGCTCTATAAACTTGAATCTTTAGAGAAATCATATATAGTAGTTGAAATGGTATTTATAATTTTCAAAATAAAATTTTAACCAATAAATAAGATACTAACAGGATTTTTTTTTAATCTAGTATCTATATACAGATAAGATCAAAACAAAAATGTTATTTAGGATAAATCATTATGATGAGAGAAAATGCAATATATACATAATTTTATTTTTTGTTGTAACATTAGTTTTAATCACTTAGTTGGGGCTCTCATTGTATATTGTTACTCATTATATGATCACCATAAACATTTCGTATGCTTTTCATGCAAAATATACATTCGCTCACCTCTTTGTAATTATAGGTTTGGAACCCAAAAGCAAACAGAGAACGGTTTGCTCCTTCGGCAGTGGAGGTTCTAAGAACTATTGACGAAACTTTGGAAGCATTCTTTTTGTTACCAATACCAATGCATCCTGATTTGCTTCCTGAACTAATGAGCAGTCTTGATACATGCCTTCAAGATTACATATTAAAGGCAAAATCCGGTTCTGGTAAGTATAGCATGGACTTGTAGATTATAAATAATCTAGAGGTAGACAAACACGCAGGTTAGGTAATGGACACCAAAGCAGTCATGTTGATTTAAAAAAGCTTCTCTTTTGGAATATTTGAATTTTTGTTTCCAAATAGTGCATCAAATATTATATTAGTAATTGTTATAATAACAAGTAACAGCATGATACTTAAAGTAAAATGGTTTGGAAATTTTGTGAATTAAAATACCCTCTGGTTCATTGTAAGCTAAAGCCTTTTAATTTACCAATTTGACACATCAGAGTTTAAACCCAAACCATCCCATTTGTAAAGGGTTGTGTTTGTCACATCTAATAATGATATTTCATTTTTCCTTGATTTTATTCAAAAATAACTTTTCGGTTTTCTTTTATATATAGGATCTCGAAGTTCTTTTCTTCCAATATTGCCTCCTTTGACCCGATGTAAAGGTGGCTCAAAACTCAATGGTGTATTCAAGAAAAAAGATCGGTCACAAATACTTCAACGGAGGAAATCTCAACTGAACACTATAGACGATAATGATTCGTATGATATACCACAGTTGTGTGTGCGTGTGAACACTTTTTATCGCATCAGAAAAGATTTAGAAGTATTAGAAAAAAGGACAGTTGCCCACTTAAAAAGTATTGGAATTCGTGAGGGCAGTATCATAAATGGCTCAAGAAAAAACTTCGAGTTATCATTGACCTCTTGTGTAGAAGCGATTCAACAAGTATGTGAGGCAATTGCATATAAACTCATATTTGAAGAATTGAAGCATGTATTTTGGGACAGTTTATATGTAGGAGAAACTTCAACCTCAAGAATTGAACCTTTTCTGCAAGAGCTAGAACAAAATCTTGAAGTTGTAGCAGAAACAGTACAAGATAACTCAGTTCGAACGCGTTTGATCACAAACATAATGAGAGCTTCATTCGAAGGGTTCTTGTTGGTTTTGCTTGCTGGAGGGCCTTCCCGTAGTTTCACTCTAGAAGATTCATCAATCATACAAGAAGATCTTCAGTTTCTTATGGACTTGTTCTGGTCAAATGGTGATGGATTACCACGTGATTTGATAGGAAAACATTCAATCACAGTGAAAGGCGTGCTACCCCTTTTCTCGATTGATACCTGCAGCCTTATTGAGAAATTTAAATCTGTAATGCAGACTGATAGTCATGGTTCATCCACCAAGTCTAGACTTCCTTTGCCTTCAACAACCGACCAATGGGGCCCGAATGAACCAAACACCATCTTGAGAGTATTGTGTCATCGTAACGACAAGGCAGCCACCACATTCCTCAAGAAAAATTACAATCTCCCAAAGAAACTTTGAGATTGATTGTGCTTATGGTTATAACTACGAGTGTGTACAGTATGATTCCTGACATGGACCTTTTGCCAGTGCTTCATCCGATCATGGCGTCGAGTGATTTTTGAAATTTATTTGTTATTTATAGTGTTTTCTGGTTGTCTTTGTTTTTGGATTGGTTATGTGAAGCGATTTGGGATCAAACCTGAATGATTTATTTTGCTAGTATGTACAGAAATGAAGGTGGTATAGTGAATTTGTTTCTCCAAAGAAAATACTAGAAGTTATTTGATCATTTGATGATCAATGGTTATTTATATGTGTTGTTAACGAAAATCCTTTTTACCGTGATCCAGTCTACTTTAAGTAACTGCTCATAACACCTTTAAAACATTTAGATGAGAGAATCATCTCACCTGTCGACATATGTGTAGAACTTGAATCAAGGGCTCATACAAAAGCTGGAGTGTCCAACAGTCACAATGTTATCTATATCTTAGATTATATATGATATTTTGTAACCATTAAGGTGGGTTGATGCAGCTTATTTCGAAAAATAAAACCAAAAAAAGAAACAAGAAAGTTGGGTTGAACATGTTATGTGTTTATATTGTATAAATATAACTCTTGGCTTCCAAGTATAAAATGCTTATCTTTGCTTTTAAGTATTAAAGACTACTTTATATTAGTAAAGCGAAACCTATATTAACGAACGTACATAAATATCATAGACTCATTGCAGTGGTTGAACGAACTCCCTCCATAAGTTGATACTACAAGAAGATTTTATCCGGAATGAAAAAACAAAAAATAAATAAAAAAGAGATGATATCAAGATGACAGTGTCCAACACTTTGTAGTTTCCTCATTGACTAAAACCGTAATGGGTTGATTGTTTGTTAGTTTTAACATGCGTCTTTTATTCGTGATTTTAGTGTTATTATCGATGATAATCACAATCAAACATTACATAAGTTGGAAATTATGGAATGCACAATATGTTATAGTTTCAAGCATCTAGAAATATGATGTTTCTAAAGGGCGAGGCATCTTGGTGGTTTCCAAGTGGACACTGCTCACTTGGTGGGATCTACGGTCATGGAGTAGAGTTTCTATATCAGTTTGAATTAATATTTTTTTCATGCTTTGTTATGTGTCTGACGCTATGTTTGAATCATAATATTTCTAAAAATATACAATAGTAAATTGATATTCGGTAGTAAAATGAAGGCCAGTAGAAACTTTGTACATAGGTAGTAACTTTGAATATAGATGGTAACTTTGTACTTCAATATTACATCATGGGTATCAACCAATGATTGTTACTAATTAATGATGGTTGCTACTCATGTAACTGCTCCTAGTTCCTACTAAATTACCGTAAATTGATCGTTATAACTACTAATTACTTAACCACTATTTAAAGCTTTGCAATGGTTCATTTACTCATTAAATTTCTTTGACTCGTATACAAAAGGACTCATCGGGTCAATTTCCTGGCATCAAGTTCATACGAATTCTAGTATGATATTCACTACATAATTTCATACTCGTTGTCGATGCCTTTTTTGTATTCAATTAGAGAATTCTAGAGTACCACCAAAATAATTTTAAATTGAAAGTTATTCAAAAGATTATCCATAAAACTGCAAACTACAAAACCTACAAAGATTAAAGTTATTAGCGAACATGACAAGTGGCAAATCTATGAGAGACATGGGAAATTTAACAAATTTGAGAAGTTCGAAAGGCGGGACTTTGAAGAGTACAGAAGGAAAGGCATTTCCTCCTAACGAGTCTTCAAGTTTTATACATTCTATGCGCACCCATGCCAGAATGAGTGAAACTTTGGAGCAAACAAGGCACTCGTCAAAATGGGCAAACGATGATTACATATGTCGTGGCCGTATATAATAGGTATATATGCCTAACTCATTGTTTGATGTTTATTTAAACATTCAATCAGTAAAAGAATTGTGGGATTAACTTGAACCAAATTAGATGACTGAGGATTGTTCTAATAAGAAGTTTCTTGTTAGTAATTTTAATGATTACAAAACTATTTATTCAAGGCCTCACTAAGTCAACTTGTCCAAACCTTGGGAAACCTTGTCGGACAACTAGACACATGGAGCGGTGCAAAGAAGGGATCCTCGGACAGTGGCTCAACACAACATGAAAACGGAGAAATCCATTTCTGTTTGAAGTGTGATTGACAAAATATACATCTTATTGATCAAAGGCTTTTAAATATATGTTGAAGCGTAGCTGAGGGACTGACTTTGGTGCAATTTGGAAGTCACCTTTAAATCTAAGAATAATAGATATAAATTTAAACAAATAAACCAACAAGACTCTTAACAAGAAGCCAAACCTAATTTGTTGGAATACTGACTGGCCTACGTACACGTAATAGAAAGGACTGCATGGTTGAAAAGGGTAATCAAGAAATTGGTTAACTGGTCCAAGGACTAAATGTATAACAAGGTTAGATTAATTTAAAACACTAGCTAATAATTTGGTTCATAATTATGTATCACTAATATTTGATGCATTTTGTTGAAAGATGATGTTTCTTGGTGGGTGGATTCGGAGCAACAAGACTTGTATATATGCAAAGATCAATGTTGGTTTAGTACACTTAAATTGATAGCAGTTAGATCCTTGTAGAGCATGTCGAATGTGTCTAACAAACCCATCAAACGCCATGGAAATGTGAAGCTTATGTTTAATTCTAGGATATATATGAATTAACACAATCTGTTATCTGTACCCGGGATTAGAAATATTTTGTTATCTAGTATTGATTTTATGGTTACAAATTACTACTAGAATCGGAGTAGTATACCTTATAACCCAAACATGGTTTAATTGTATAATTTGGTATATATGATCATATGCTATGTTTAGATTAAATATTAATGCTCCTTTTAGTGATAACTCTATTTTTCATGGTTAGTTCTAGCAATATTAAAAAATTAGTTCCACACTATGGAATTATTGATTACCACTATAAAATTTTGACCCTATCGCGACTAGACCTATGGCGACGACACAGTTTCATCGCTATAGGTCACCCTATTGCGACGACATGTCGTCGCCATAAGGGTGATTTGATTTTTGGCTACTACATAGCTATAGCGACACCCTTTTGTCGCCTTAGGGTGCAATTTATCGCGACGACACAAAAGCGTCGTCATATTTAATTGCTACAGTTAATTTTATTTTAATTCTGATTTATTTTAAATAACACAAAATGTTGTTTTACCTATCGCGACGACACGTCGTCGCGATAGGTAAAAAACACATTTTTTTTATTTTTTTTCCCTCTAAATAAATTGGAGGCAAATAAGCCCGCGTTTTATGAAATATCTATGGTGACGACATATCGTCGCGATAGGTAAAAACCATTTCTTTTCTCTAAATAATTTGGAGGAAAATAAGCCCGATTTTTATGAAACATCTATGGCAACAATAAGGTGTTTAATTTTTTTGGTTATTAGTTTGAGTTGATAAAATGATATTATGAATTATGTTTTGAAACTTGTTTTAGGATTAATGGTAAAAAATTTAAAACTGTTATCTTTTATAGACGTATTTAATTTATATATTATTACGTGCATTGTTGCTTTATGGGAACTTAAAACTGTTATCTTTTATAATCTATAATTGGATGTGATATATTTTTTCATTTACAACAATTATGTTGTCGAATTTGCGATCAAATCTTAATAAACATCTCTTGTTATGAATGATCAGGTGAGTCATTATTACATGAGATGATGAAATGAATACACTTAGTAATACATGTGTGAAGTGCAGAAACGGATGAATGAATTTTAAAAAAGAATCAAATCCTAATGATGACGAAGATGAACATAATGAGGAAGATGGTCAAGATGACGAAAATTAGATGTTGTGTGTTTTGTAAAAAATAAAAAATGTTTACGTTGGTTATTTTATTTAAATGCACGTGTATTTAACTTGAATTGAAAAATGATTGTCTTTTGTGTATTAGTAATATTAGCTTTCATTTAGTATATAAATATGTTCACGAAACCTGAAATATTAGGAAAACCTAGAAAATATAAAAAAAGTTATAAATTAAATTAAAAAACCTGAAAAATATAAAAACAATTAAAAATTTCCAGCCCTATGGCGACGACAAGTCGTCGCCATAGGTTGAAAAATAAAATTATTTTTAATTTAAAATACAATATGAAAATTTTATGCCGATAACTTTGTGGCGACAACATGTCGTCGGGATAAACCTTTATGGCGACAAGAGTTTTGGCGACGACTCAAAAATAAGCTATAGCGACAAGGCTATGAAGACTAGGTCTATGGTGACGACATGTCGTCGCCATAGCATATGACGACGACAAACCGAACCTATTACGATGACAGATGTCGTCGCCATAGCCCTTATTTCTTGTAGTGTAGATCATGTATATTTTCAAACATTATTAGACATGTAAAAAATTATTAAGTTCAACACCATCTTTTGTTACGAATATTAAAAAGTGTTGAACTTGCATGCTAATTAAAATTACTAGGCGGGCTTTTATGGACATAAAAAGGATTCTAAGGTGCTAGAGCTTATATATAATGATCTATGTGATTTTCATGCCACTCCAACAATAGAGAACAAGACGCTTGTAATTACTTAATTACAAGCTTTTTTTTTTTATGAAGGTTTTTTTTGGCGCAACAGTGCTAGTAGCCTGCTACTTGTTATATAGGGATCCTAAAAAAAGAAGCAACGTTACCGATGTGTACTTAGGTATGATCAACTATTAAACTTGAATTTCTTAAGGGTTTGGGGTTGTAGGGTACTGGTAAGACTCGTTGTACCCATAAAGAAGACCTTAGGTGAAAAGGGTATAGACAAGATTTTCATCGGATATGCTAAGCATTCCAAAACATATAGGGGTTTATGTTTTATTACCTAATGACTTTATGTGCATAAACATTGTAATTGCGGCTATAGATTCTGTTTGATTAAGATACATTTTCTATATGTATAGACCAAAGGACATAGTGCCTAGTCGCTTGTTAATCTTTTACTACCGATAATATATCTTTCATAACTAGTGCCTAAGAGAAGCAATAGAGCTATTATAGCTAAAAATTATAGATTTGATTTTTAACTATAAATAGTTGAAGGATGTCATTAATTAACTAGGAATGTGATTTAATCTAAATATAAATATTCTTTTAATATTGAGAATATCTAAAGACCTATATGAAGCTATGGCATCAAGGGATGTTACATACTATTTAAAAAGAAGCAATACAGGATTAGATTGAATCTATTATATATGTGAAATAACACTTGGAAACAAACTATTATGCTTTGTGGATCATTACAATAAATAAGGGTTATGGCAATGACATTTATCGTCGCAATAGGGTCAGTTTATCGTTGCCATAGGCTATGGCGACGACATGTTGTCGTCATATACCTAGTCGGCACAGCCTTGTAGCTTAATTTAAGTCGTCGTCAAAACCCTTGTCGCCATGGAGGTCTATCTCGACGACATGTTGTCGTCACAAAGTTGTCGGCAAAAATTTTTCATATTGTATTTTAAATTAAAAATAATTTTATTTTTCAGTCTATGACGACGACATGTTGTCGCCATATGTCAAACTAATTTTTTTAATTTTAATAAAAAAATTAATTAATTAAAAAACTCTATGGCAACTACATGTCATCGCCATAGATCGAAATTTTTTAATTGTTTTTATATTTTCCATGTTTTTTTTAATATTTAATTTATAAATTGTTTTTATATTTTCTATGTTTTTTCTAATATTTCAGGTTTAGGGAACATATTTAAACACTAAACGAAAGCTAATATTACTAATACTCAAAAGAAAATCATTATACAATTCAAGTTAAATACACGTGTATTTAAACAAAATAACCAACGTAAACATTTTTAATCTTTTACAAAACAAACAACATCTAATTTTCGTCATCTTGATCATCTTGATCATCATTAGATTTTAATTCATTTTTTAAAATTCATTCATCCGTTCCTTCACTTCACACATGTATTCCTAAGTGTATTCATTTCATCGTCCCATGTAATAATTACTCACCTCATCGTTCATAATAAGATATGCTTATTAGGATTTGATCGAAAATTCAACAGCATAACTGTTGTAAATGAAAAAAAACATCACATCCAATTATCAATGATAAAAGATAAAAGTTTTAAGTTTCAATAAAGCAACAATGCACGTAATAATATTTAAATTCAGTCTATAAATGTGTTTGAGTGATTAAACTTGATACTATCCAATTTTAAACTGAATAATATACTAAGAAGGTACTAGCATCGTATTAAATCAAATTAAGGTAGTAACAACATATGAACACATGATAACAACATAGTTAACATATAATAGAAATAAAAGTAATAAAATTACCTAATCTTCTTTCGCTCTCGATTTGATCCATCCAAACACTTCCTCATAATGTGTCATCTTTCACGTTTGTTGTTCCTTTAAACAATATTTATAAAATGACTTATACATATACATAAACATAACATAAATATAAATACAAGTTATAAAACACAAATGAAACCCTAAACATTTTTCAAAGCAAAAATAAAATCTTAAAACATGTTTTAAAATACAATTCATCATATGTTCATGAATTAGGTTTTGAATTAATTAGAATTAATTCTAAAACAGGTTACAATACATAATTCATCATATCATTTGATCAACTCAAACCAATAACCAAATCAAACAATTTATATAATTTTAACAACATAAATCATCTACAACAATAATTCAAATTAATACTTTTAACTAATTAACAAAAAATATAACATGCATATCTTTAAGTTCTAACACAAGAATCATCTAGCACACATATTCAATTTCATCACATGTTTATTAATTAAACTAATAACAAAATTAAGCTCAAATACTTTCATCACATATTGTGCATACATACATACATAACTTAAAGCATATCATTAATCAAATCAAAACAAGAACAAAAACAAACCAAAAATCAAATAGATCAACATATTATCATATCATTCTACTAAACCAGAACCAAATCAAAATATTTAAATAACTAATGAAATAGATAATATACACACCTTAAAATCTTAACAAAAATTATGATAATGAGATGTTTTCGGTGACAATAGTGGTGAGATAATGATACAATAACCTAGAGAGACATGAATGGAGGTGGTGATAGGAGTGGTAATCATGGTGGTAGGAACAATGGTGGTGGTGCAACCTAAAAATGATTCATTCTTGGTAGGGTGCGATGGGAGGGGTAATGGGGGCGATGGAAGTGGTGGTGGTAGCGTCTAGGAACGGTGGTGGTGGTGGTAGCCGCTAGGAACGATGGTGGTGGCTAGAATAAGATTACCATTCAAAATCGTTATCCTCTACCCCACATTGATGATCTTTTTGACCAGGTTCACAAGCTATTTCGGGCAGGGTGTGAAGATAGATAAATTGAGCTCTAGGACTTTTGAACAGAGAAAAAATAATAAATATTATTTATATGTGCATATGATGTATGGTAACTGATGAAAGTAAAGAAGAGTTTTAAACGAAAGTAAATTATACTATATTTTATAAAACTAGACTTTTATGCATTTTATAGTTGGCAGGTAATGGTTGCTTAGGATGGCACGGGGTGAAGCTACTTGAAAAGTTTTGGATGACACCGATTTTATATTATAATGATGTTTTTGCGTTGTAATGCAAATAAACTAAATTTTGCAACGATTTACTGTTGATACATATGTCCCTAGTTTATATGCTTAATGTAAATATCTTTCATGTCTTACATATATGTAATGAATGGGAAAAATGAAATATAATATGTGGTTGATGTTTATAATGTTTAATATTTCATAGTATTATTATGTGTTAAAGTATAATGAACTTATATAGGTTTAAGGTTGTTGTGCATAGTTTTTAGTCAATAATGATTGAGAAATATGTTCAAACTTAGTCGTATGAGTCTTTATGCGAATGGACCATACTAATGGACCATACGCATGAATACATCATGCTTATGGACCAGTCGCATGACTGAACCAGGAGACTGGATCAGTCGCACGATTAAGACATAAGATTGACTCAGTCGCACGACTGAACCTTTAGTCGTGCATATGGATCAATTGCATGATTCAGTCGCACGACTGAACCATGCTAATGGTTTAGTCGTACGATTAGAAACCCATAACCTATAAATATCACTTAATTTGTGGAATAACGAAACAAAAAAAAAACACTTGATACTCTTACAAACCCTAGCCGTCTAGAACGTCCAAGGAAGCCTGTCCAACTTCATAGATCATTCCTGATCGGTCTCTACTCGTTCATAACATTTAGTTTCAATCTTATATCGATCTGGTAGTTGGTCTCACTGATTGGATCTCCTATCAAATAGGATTCCGCACTATTTGATTCAGTATAAACGCAGAATCTGTTAGTATTCCGTACGTACACGGTCCTGACATTTACAATGTTGTATTATTTGGAAAATCGATTATTAATATATGAAATGGTTTTAGTTAAATGTTTCCATTGTGTTGTTTAAATAAAGTTTAATGTATTTTAAATATGATGTGCAATGATTACCTGATTGTAAGTGTTCCGGGACGGGGCCTTACAGAGTTACTATACTTGATTGAACAAGATTTCAATTAATATGTTACCAACGGGTCAAATGGGTCAACTAGGTTAAATGTGTTATTGTTTTCCGGGTCACTTGGGTTAATGTGTTGATTGAGCACTTAGGATTGTTGAGCTATTCTGGTTACACATACTTATGAACTCACATGTTCTTAGTAAACTTTGATGGGTTGTCTTTCCACCCATTGTTAGCTTCACTTAGCTTATTTGTTATGTACCATGTAAGATCAATGCCCTACTTTTAAATAATCTCTTTTTAAGGGAGATATGATACCTTTTACACATGCTTTGATATTATAAGTTGTGTATATTATAACATAGTGTGATATACCATTAAAAGACCTTAGACTTTTGGATATTAATTAAGAAAACTACCGGGGAATCTTGGGTAGTACTACTGACTCTACCAAGCTCCACCTGTATGACTAGAGGTCAAGCAGGAGCAATATTATGCTAAACAATAAACATTGTCACGACATGATATGTCGTGGCGGATGGCAAACAAACGAACACATTCAGCGTCGATCACGAAATCACTATTACTTATAAAATTAGATCACCTATCTATTCCAATGCACTTATGTTTTACAACTATTATTATTTATGTTAGATGCATATTCTTGAACTCACCAACCTTTTGACACTTTAGTATGCTTTTCTTAGGCCGTTATTAGCAGCTGCATATAAGAGAACTCACAGTCGATCATGCTTTGGAAACATTCATCCATTTTACATCTGGTTTTTATTGCATACTTCCAAATAACAATTTGGGCGCGTGTTTTGCGCTTTTTACATTTCTATACCTTGGGTTTGTAATATTTACTAAACGCTTTTGTAATGTTCTAAAGATTGAAACTATGAATAATTTTAGATATAGAGTCGTTCAGAGTAAATAATGATTTGAATTCTGGTTTGCTACACACCTTGCGGTTAAATCCCGCACGAGGATTGTAAGGGTGTGACAACATGTGATCAGTGGCATCAAAAATTGACGTACCAATCAGGTGTAGAAGATAAAAATTAATATTGAGATTTAAATGGTTTGGCTAAATCATTATATGGTGGATTACTTTAGGAAGCAAAAGATGAAAGCTAGGGACAAATGTTTGCATAATTACCTTTTGTTGGAGCATATATAGTCATATATAGTGTGTCTGTCGCTTGTCGAATAGTCTAGGTGTAATGTAATACACCTGATATGTTGTATACACATGAAACTGGGTCATTCGCAGGAGAATATGCGAATGAGACTCAGTCGTACGATTGAGCCATGCTAATGGACCAGCCGTGCGGCTGAGAGATGCGATTGGGACATTCGTAAGACTGAACCATAAGTATGGTCTAGTTGCACGATTGAACCATACGCATGGTCCAATCGCATGAATGGACCCAATCGCATCTAATATGGGCCGGGACCTATATATATACCAGTTTCAATGTGTAGAGGGAAGGGTTAGGAGAGGAGTCTGCCCGGAGCCTAGGGCTACCGGATGAGAGGGGAGATCATGCTCGATCTTCCCCTTGCCCAGAGTCTTGATTCTTATGTTATAACGAGCTTGTAATAGATAGGTTTTATCAATGAAACCATTCAATTATAGTTCGTATTATTGATTGTCTCTTGGTTTGCTGTTATTTATCCTTCCGTCAAGAACGTGCTCGGATGTTTACTGTTCCAGCCGACTTCACAATTGGTATCAGAGCCGGTTACTGCTGGAATGATCTAACAATCATTCTAGCAACCCGAGCTCTTGATTTTTGGATCAAATCTCAGATCTTGACGTTGAATCCACTTCGTGTTCTTCGTGTTTTGCTCAGATCTGGTTACGTGTGTGGTGTCTATGTTAAAATCGAACTCGAAACCACGTTCCAATCATCCCTGCGAATCTTATGATGTCTATGTTGGTTCGTTTCATGTAAAATTCGTAAGATTAGAGTTTTCGGCAGCCCTCACGACTGCAGATCTAAAAATCTGCGTGCAGACCCGTTCATGCGACTGGGCCATGCGAATGGACCATTCGTGCGACTGGACCATGCTAATGGACCATTCGTACGACTGGACCAGTCGTATGTTCAATCGTGCGACTGGACCAGTCGTATGTTCAATCACACGAATGAGCCATCCGTATTGACTCATTTGTATTTGTTCCAGACCCAAAGAAAAAAAAAGAGTCTGGAACTGCTTCTTGCACAGATTTGATGATGAGCAAAGCATATTCACCCTGAGGTTCTTATGTCAAATAAGTTCGATGTATACCCATTATTCGTTGGACTTACAGAATAGGTGAATGTAGTTGGAACACGAAAGAGAGGAGAGAAGATGTCAGCAATTGGTGCTGATTTTATGGGGTAGTCAGGAGCATCTGACTATTTATGGGCCAATCAAGTTATGTTTATCCGCACATAGAGGATTCTCATTCTTAGGGGGAATCCATGTATAGAGAAATTGAAGACGCAATCAGAAAGTGATGATATGAGCAGGTTTCTGATGATGAATCTACATGCATGCTGATTTGTTTGATATTGTCAGCTGTGGATTGGAACCTTCAACTTTTTGCCCAATACATCGTATGAAGACGCCAAGAAAGCATAATGTTTATATATTGGGATATGCTGAACGTGAGGGGGAATTTCTGCAGGGGTTAATGTTAATCAAGTTAGCCTGTGTGAA